>SEYY01020239.1:0-25000 GCA_009176605.1 Armadillidium nasatum
TTACTTACTCTATTATTTAATTAAAGAATCAGTGGACCATGTTTGTTTTTCGCTTAGATTTTCAAGTAAATAGAATAGGGTTGATCCTTTTTACTGCATTAAAAAAATCACATTCAAATATACTTGGGCATATGTTAAATATTTTGCAAATTTGAAAAATTTTAAGTATTGCAAATGTTTCTCATGAGTAATTGATGATTTTCTATTAAGAAAATTCATCAACCTAATTAGCAAACCATGTAACTCCCTTTTGATCAAAATTTGAGCTTTCTGTAAGTACAGTTTAAAATCTACATTCAATCATACTACCTCGTAACTACCCCATAGTTTATAGGCTAAGATACACAAATATAAAAATATAATTCCTAAATAAAACTAATATGAAAATTTTGTAATTTTGGAGTTACGAGGAATGCTAATTATGATGACGATATTGGAGTAGATGCTGATGTTCCCGATATGTTGATGCAGAAGAGCATATTGGCGATATATATATATATATATATATATATATATATATATATATATATATATATATATATATATATATATATATATATATATATATATATATATATATATATATATATATATTATATATTATATATATATATATATATATATATATATATATATATATATATATATATATATATATATATATATATATATATATATATATATATATATATATATATATATATATATATATATATATATATATATATATATATATATATATATATATATATATAGAATTGCTGAATTCTTTCTGTTTCAGAGTTGGTGGAAGAGAGAGAGAAGAGAGAAAAAAAAAAGTTTCGAATATGGCAAAAATTTTCTTGCGGATTTGACAACACACACACACATATGTGTGTGTGTATAGAATTTGTTTTATTAGCAGGATACAAAAGCCCTTAAAGTTAGTTTGTTAAATTAAAGAACGTTGCTATGTAATTATTATAATAGTAGATTAATAAAAAAAAAAAAAAAAAAAAAAGGCATAGTAAGTGGGTAACTATACTAAGCTAAATCTATTGTGTGCACATAGTAGAAGGGGGGATATATGTTACTTATCAGATTGCGGTTTGCTCTCTATTACAGTATACTGAATTCAATAACAACTTATAAAGAGAAAAGGAAATAGCGAGTATACTGTCAACTGCTTGAACTATTTTTAATATATATATATATATATATATATATATATATATATATATATATATATATATATATATATATATATATATATATATATATATATATATATATATATATATATATATATATATATATATATATATTAAAAGTCCTCATGACAGACATACAAAATTAGTAAAACATAGAATTTACCTCCCCATGATCGATATCCAGAGGGTACCAATATCCTGGAAGTTTTTCTTGATTCTTTGACTTAAACCGGTTACCAGTTTTTTCTTCATAAAGTTTATTAAAATCAGCGAGAGCGTCTTGTAAATCATCTTTGTTTTCTAAGCGAAAGTCTCCAATGTTTGTGCCAATACGTCCCCAACTTCGGAATAAATACCAACTACAGGTGGAGGAGAAAAGAAAGGCTAAATCAGACAAAACAACAGTGGAGGTGAGATTTTGATTGAGTTATGAACTGTTACATTTCTGGGTTTAATAAGTAAATCTTAAAGGTTGAGAATTTTTTAAGTCTATTATATGACAGTAAATTTAAAAAATAAAATAAAAGAGAAAATAAAATTAATACCAATGAAAATAAATAAATTAATGTCAATTTGGAATTCAAGAAAAGATTTTCAGTGCTGGCAAAGCCTTATGAGACATTTGGTCAACTATGGTTACTGCCAGTTAACGTAAAATACCTTCCACTATTTCAAAGCAAATGGGAAACAAAAGATAAAAAGTATATGATCTGGTGGTGAAAGCACATACAGGAGTCAATATTTTACATAAATCACTAAATGTATATCCTATGATACTGTCTACAACAAGTAATTACTTCAAATTATTTATTTACCCAAAGTTTTCTTTCACCACTTATTCCTCTAATTTTCAAGTTTATATTATATATATATATATATATATATATATATATATATATATATATATATATATATATATATATATATATATATATATATATATATATATATATATATATATATATATATATATATATATATATATATATATATATATGGGTCATTCCAAGTCACTTCAACCAAAATTTGGCAATTTTTTTCCGTGACCCCTTTCGATTTTTATGAAAAATGGCACACTAACAGATCTTGTTGAGAAAATATGAATGGCGTTTATTGCAGGTCTCTAGCTCATACGGTTCAGAAGATATGACCTTTGAAACTTTGGTCAAAAATGTCAATTTTCAGAGAGTAGTCCGAGGTCAAAATACAATATCTCGGCTTCTATGGCACTTAGAAGCATCGTGTAAAGACCATTTAAAAGATCTTGAATAGCGGTACAACATTTATTTAGATGATTTTGACCTCGGAGGTCAAATAAAAAATTTGACCTATTGGTGACCTTGACCTTGAAAAAAAACCTCATCTTCGATTTTTTTCAAACTTTGCTGAATTATTGTTATATATGTATATTTTAATTTTTTTAATGAATTATTTTTGGTTTTGGCTTGGTTTAGAAAATATAAGCAATTTAATAAGTACAAATATCACATTTTTCACTTTTTTGCGATTTTTATCTCATTCAATGTATAGTTCCAACATTTCCATTTCTCTTTCTCTCTCACATATATATATATATATATATATATATATATATATATATATATATATAAAAATTAAAATATACATATATAACAATAATTCAGCAAAGTTTGAAAAAAATCGAAGATGAGGTTTTTTTTCAAGGTCAAGGTCACCAATAGGTCAAATTTTTTATTTGACCTCCGAGGTCAAAATCATCTAAATAAATGTTGTACCGCTATTCAAGATCTTTTAAATGGTCTTTACACTGATGCTTCTAAGTGCCATAGAAGCCGAAATATTGTATTTTGACCTCGGACTACTCTCTGAAAATTGACATTTTTGACCAAAGTTTCAAAGGTCATATCTTCTGAACCGTATGAGCTAGAGACCTGCAATAAACGCCATTCATATTTTCTCAACAATATCTGTTAGTGTGCCACTTTTTATACAAATCGAAAGGGGTCAGGGTTTTTTGTCGGTTGAAGTGACTTGGAATGACCCATATATATATATATATATATATATATATATATATATATATATATATATATATATATATATATATATATATATATATATATATATATATATATATATATATATATATATCATTTACTTTAATTAATTTTTATTGTATATTACTAATTGGCATAATTTCCATTTGATTTTGAAAACTAACACTAAAATTCGATAGAGATTTGCTTACTGGTATTTACTGTGATAAAGTTCTTAACTCACTTTTCATTTTTATAAACTTTTCGTCAATTTGATTCATGATTTATTCAAATTGTTATACTAACTACGTTGAAGAAAATAATTATCACACAGCCCAAAGATTTTCTCAAATTACTTAACAGATCGCCACCACTCACGGACAAAGCCCTTTTCAAGGAGGGGGGGCACACACAAGGGGAAGAAAACTCACTCAAACACAGACCTAACCCACATCCCTCAGGTGGGCACAGATGGAAGCCTTGAAGAGAGGAAGATTAAATACAGGAGGAAAAATAGATAATAGAGTTAAAAAGAAGAACGGTGGCTGTCTACAACAGCTGCTATAGAACGACCAAAAAGGAAATCAGAGAGAAGGATAGATTTCAGAAGAGTTAAGTTTGGAAATCAAAGATTTGTGCCAGATTCTATCGAAGGCTTTCTATATATATGTCAAAAGCTACAATGAAAATTTCATCAAAACGCGGAAGAGAGAAGGACCAAGAGTTTGACTTATATTTGACAAGAGAAATTAAAAATCATAAATCTGCACCATTACGGAAAGCTCCTTTATAACATTACATTTGCTCAAACTACCTATGAAAAGATTTTTAAAAGCAAGAATTTATTGAATCAATTGATTCAATGTTTCAGACATTATGATCAGAAATTTATGCAAAATATTGTTGCTCAAAGAAGGAAAGATACCCTTGTTTAAATGATTTTTTTTTCTTTAGTTAATAATTATTTTAGTTTGAATTAAACTAACTAATTTTTTTAATCATCTTTCCTCAAGATTTTATTAAGTAAATTTTTAAGAATTGCAATTAATTTCAACTTTACGTGAACGGGAATAAATATTTGCATTTAGTTAAACAAAGAATAATAATTACAATTACAATATTATTAAATAAAAAAGTGTTTTAAGTTAAATACCTTAAAATGGATACTATTACTGATTTTATATATATATATATATATAATATATATATATATATATATATATATATATATATATATATATATATATATATATATATATATATATATATATATATATATATATATATATATATATATTATAAACTTGCATAAATTCTTGATTGTGATAATGATGATGTTAATAATAATAATAATAATAATAATAATAATGAAAATTGAAGCTCTTCATTCCTCATGTACAAGAAGTACAATTTGCGCCAATTCTTATTCTTGTTAGGGATAAATTATTCATTTATATTAGATGAGCTAACAAAAGAAAAATTAAAACTTACTCGCTTTTATTGTCCGCTTCTAATACTTGAAGTTTATAGTAAGAATTCATTCCTTTACTGATGTCAACTAAACCAAGGACGACACTGTATAACTTTTCACTTTGCTGAAACAGTAAGAGGGTTAATTAAGTTAGTTGTATATGTCAAAAAGATGCTAATATTGAAATTATATTTAATTGAAATGTTTAAAGTATGCTGATGCCCCATAAGCCATGTAATTCTAAGAGTACTAAGCTGCTAAATCACCAACAGTAACCTTTTAGAAACTGGTCATTCGTTGCTATCCTGTAGCTAAGGGTCAGTTGAAAGGATCTCATCATATGGCTTTATTATGAAATAAACTGAGGCAAAGGGAGAGTTGAAAAAGCCCGGAGGCTCATTACAATATACTAAAAATCTTTTAATTGGACAACTCTTATATGAAAAAACTTTTTTGTATTATAATTATGTATAAAATATCCTCATTATTTACTTTATTGAAGAAAATATGCATGTTCATATATAAGCCTATATACATTTAAATGTTTTAGTATATTTAATGATCAGATCTTTATTTCTTAGTGGTCACAGTGCAAAGTCATTATGACAATGTTTAATATGTGATATTAGGCTGTAAAATAAAATGCATATTACTTTACTTACGTAACAGCATGTGTTTTATTAAATGGTGATATTTCAATTATGAATATGAATTTTTATTCAAAACTTCACAAATGCAACAAATCACAAGCATTAACTGATTTTTTAAGCACTTTTTTTTAAGAGACGGGCTTTGAATAAATGACTGCGCAGTAAACATCCCTATTAACAATTAGGAGACCAATAACACTAAAGTTTCAAAGACTTAAATTCAAAGAAATTCAACTGATTTTTAAAATTTTTCTAAATTTAACACATCACAGAACATAATTACTTTAGTACCTTATAAACATGGTAGGAATCTTCTAATCCTGATTTAGAATCAACTTGGCCTCCATCTTTTAAAACGATTTTCATCTTGTCTGACATATTAGATTCATAACCTGTAACAAATTAGTGTGCAAATTATATAAGGAATTTAATATTTACCTTACTTTATTTTGTCAGATTTAATTGAAAAAAAAAAGTAATAAATAAATAAATAAATAAATAATAAACAAATACTAATATTATGGCTCAACCCTCAATGTTTAATAGTTTTACTTTTCCATGTAAAAGCTAGAAAAATTTTATATATGTAAGATGACCTTTATTATCGTGTTATTTATTAAGCAGAATCCAACATTTTATAAACTTGGAAAATAAACTGAAATTGATAAAAAATGTAAAACTTTAACTTTATGGAATATAAATACAATATATTAAAACAGCATCCGGGGTACAAGCAATTTCATAAGGTAATACACTTCACTACCTCATGGCAAGCAGGACCCCCCTAGTAGAATGAATATATATATATATATATATATATATATATATATATATATATATATATATATATATATATATATATATATATATATATATATATATATATATATATATATATATATATATATATATATATAATTATGGTGGTTTTAACCTTTCGAGAATAAAAATTGCAATGTACAAGTGCTTGATTGAGTGAGTTATAATAGTAATAATTAACTTAATTAAAATTCATTAACTTACTATTTTTATTTTTTAACCCTGAATGAGATGTCTTTAGTTTCTTCAGCTTGGAAAGTCTTGATACAACCTGTAAAAATTTTTTGAATGCTCATAAAATTTATTCAGAAGGTATGTTCTATAGTCTACTTAGTCTACTCACATATGAAACTTTTGAACTTTTTCATGCTCACAATATATATATAATATATATATATATATATATATATATATATATATATATATATATATTATATATATATATATATATATATATATATATATATATATATATATATATATATATATATTCAATTTAGAATTTCTCTTCTCTAAGAAAGGGGAAAATAATACAATACTAGTAAAGCCATACGCTCGCTCTATATGTCAAACTGGAAAGGAACTCACTTTGTTTATTGTTTAAGACAACTAATATTTACAATTACTTGCACATCTTAATTAAAAAATGCACTAAAATTTTGCTTATAAAGATTTTTCCATATTTCTTTCAAAAGTTAAAATAATTTGACATTCCCTTTATTTTCTAATAGTCATGAATGAAAATTTACAAATAAATCCAAAGGTATATAGTATATAAAATTTTACAACCGGAGTAATGAAATTATCCATTTTCCAGCTTACTTTTAACATCAACTTAATTTATCTCAATTAATTTAATTAACTGAATTCAGAAGTTCCTACAAAGGAATGTTATTTATGGATTACATTTATCAAAAGTGTTAAATTTCTTTAATAATAATAATAAAAAAGTTTAGCTTAATCTACAATTAATTATATTGGTTGCAACACGATGAATCACTTTCTTTTATTTGTAATTTTTTTTTCTGACAAAAAAAAAAAAAAAAAAAAAAAAAAAAAAAAAAAAAAAAAAAAAAAAATATATATATTATATAATATATATATATATATATATATATATATATATATATATATATAATAATATATATATATTAATATATATTATATATATATATATATATATATATATATATATATATATATAATATATATATATATATGCTTTAAAAATAAAATCTTGGTAAATAATATAACTTTTAAGACATCTTTTCCCTTTAAGCAGGGAAAAGAATTATACAAGCTTGTGATCTTCTTTGTTAAGATTTATAAATGGATTTAAAAAATAATTTTAAAAAATTCAAGATATTTTTTTACTTCAATATATATCCAGAAAGGTGCTTCAATTATTTCTATACTGATTCAAATAGTAATGAATGAAAATTTAAGTAAAATCATAAAAGTATCAATAGAAATAGGTATTTAACCAAATGGCTACACATTGAAATACTTTTACACTACTAAATTAATTAAATAAAAAAGCTTTCAATCGTTTTAGTCTTCATGTTTTTAACAAAATTACTCCTTGATAAAGTAGGATAATAATTTTTCATTTATTTTTCTAACCAAATATGATGATCCTAAAGTAAACTAAAAATAACCAATTAGGTATGCTATATATTGTAAAAATGCATTTAAATTGAAAACGCGTTCCATGAATGTCAAAATGTATGGCTTTTAGAACTGTCATTAAGAACAGTGTCTCACAATTTGGGTGGCATGGAAGAAAGGTGCTTTTGGATAAACGGGAAGGGTAGAAGGTTCTGGGGATGGGCGTAAAGATTTCATAGATATTACAGCAATAGATTTATGTTAAAAATATAAAGACTTAGAAAAAGTTATTTCATATTCATGTTCTCTCAAATTTACTGTCAATCCATACAGGTTTGCCACATTGGCCACCACCTTTTGAAATATTATATATAAACCATGAATTTACAGTTATTATAATGTATTATGTTTTATTTATGAGACAGTTGGGGATGGAAGATAAACAGCAATTAATTCCCAGAAGTGGATGCTACGATAAAAATAGTTCAAAAGCACAAACTAAAATAGTGCATATATATATATATATATATATATATATATATATATATATATATATATATATATATATATATATATATATATATATATATATATATATATATATATATATATATATATATATATATATATATATAATATATACTATATACTAAGTCACTCGCACTTTGATGTTATTATAAATCATTTTAAAACTACTAGGATAAAACAATAAATAGGTAAAAGGGGGAGACGTTGATAATAGGACATTAAAAACGCAAAGAATAGAAGGTTAAATTTAAAACGACGCAATATATCAGATCTGTGAACTAAAAATCTCTTATCAAGTGCAATTGAAGAAATAGCAAAGTAAAAAGGATGATTATGTGAAGAACGCGCTTATTTAAAAGGATGGGGGGCTGGATGAACATACGAACAAAATATAAAATTAGAGGCAGAGAGCACAGGCGCGGGAAAAAAAACAAACTTATTAATAAACACGTATGCGCAAAAAATATACACAATGATGATGATAATGATAATAATAATAATTAGGTGTGTCAGAACGTAAGGAAAAGAGACTATTGGTTTAAAAGGGTTTTTATGTAGCCAGCAGTGAAGTGATCTAGGTCGAAAAAACCGGGTGAGGAATTAAAATTAAGGTAATTCATTATGAAGAAAGATTCAACCAATCTGTTGTTGTTTTTTCTATTTGAACGGTAAACAAATTTATCTGCATTTCAATTAATTGTATGATTTTCCATTATGTGTGTGAAGATGGCATTACTTGTATTATGACGTTGTATATGTTTTGTGTTGTGAAAGGCGGAGCTGTAATGTTTCTAGTGTTTCACCATAATATGCTTTTTGACAAGTATTGCAGGAGGACCTTATACACACCTGGACTGTAGTGTATTTGATGTGTTGTTTTTAAACAAATTTTTGTGTAAAGAGTCCGAAAAAGTAAAAACTAGACTCATATTTAGCGCATTTTTTATGATTTTTATTATCATTGTGTCTATTTTTGGGCACACGTGATTATTAATGTTTGTGTTTTTCCGAGCCTGCGCTTTCTGCCTCTAATTTTTAAATTTTGTTCGTATGTTCATCCAGCCCCCCGTCCTTTTAAATAAGTGCGTTCTTCATTTAATCATCCCTTTTCTATGCTATTTCTTCAATTGCGCTGGATAAGAGATTTTTTGTTCGAAGAACTGAAATATTGTGCAGTTTTAAATTTAACCTTACTTCTATTCTTTTCGTTTTAAATTATCAACGTCTCCCCCTTTTATCTAATTTTTATTTTATCCTATGGTTTAAAAAAGATTATAATATATATATATATATATATTATATATATATATATATATATATATATATATATATATATATATATATATATATATATATATATATATATATATATATATATATACTAACATCTTCCTTAGCCCAAGGAGCCATATTTTTCATTTAATTTTCATTAGTATATCTGAAGGTTCAGATGTATCAAAGAAGTCTTCAGGAACACACTCAACCCCAAATGTTTTAGCAGCTTGGAGTTTTTTGCTTTCTTTATCAACAAGATCTATGGGAATATATATATATATATATATATATATATATATATATATATATATAATATATATATATATATATATATATATATATATATATATATATATATATATATATATATATATATATATATATATATATATATTCCATATCAAATCACCAGATTTCAGATTAAAGTTTCTCACCTGACCACCTTCAATGTTGATAAAACTTTGAGGGTAGATTGATATACATCTCTAAGGAAGGTTTTTAAAACGTTAGACTTCAATTTTAATTTTTGTGGATGTAAGAGTCCCCAAAGTGCACAGGGATGGCTTTTGAAATTTAATTTATCAAAGAAATTCTCAACTTCATAGTAAACAATTCCAAAGATATTGTAGGTAAGTCACTGAAATTTGCTTTTTCGAAATTTGATATTGTCTCTCGCTTTCCATCGAGACAACCAACCATCAGTTTCTTTAAAATCATTACAGCCCAGCTTTTTAGCGATCTTCTCTGACCTCGCCTTCAACAATGGGCCACTGAGATTCACGCCTCGTTGCGTAACTATAAAAAACAAATGATATAATGCTTTTTCGACTTTTGCATCCTTTTCATTAAGCTTTCTTTTATATGTTCCTGGAATTTGTTAATGTAATGCCCACTCTCACGCAGTTGATGTTTTTGTTGGAGGAGACACTAAGGTAGCTTTTGGTACACCAGGTATATCAGCAAGTCTACGATGACGTATTCAATGGCTGGCTTTTAATTTTATCCAGCAAAGCATTTTTACTAGAAAGTGTAAAAATTATTTCTTGGCTTCTTTAAAAATTTAAATAAAATCAACACTGTAAATGAATATCACTAGGTATAGTAACGGTAAATAACTTGCCAGACGCACTACGATAGATAACTGATTCTCATCATTAAAAAAAATGTAAAAAATTGCTTAATTCCATTTTTGGATACTGTCCCAATTAAGCCTTTAAATTATGCATTAGTTTATTAGATTGATTTCTGTTCTTCAAGATTTGCCCCCAAAAAGTGGCTGTTCCAATTATTCAGGATTCGACTGTGTGTGTGTGTGTGTGAGCGCATATATATATATATATATATATATATATATATATATATATATATATATATATATATATATATATATATATATATATATATATATATATATATATATATATATATATATATATATATATATATATATATATATATATATATAGGGATGGAGCGTTACCAAAATTTTAACCGATACGACACCTCTAAATTTACCGAGTGCTGATACCATTTATTTTTTACTGAACTCATGAAGGTTGAAACAAGATTGAAAATATTCAATGATCATAAAATTAACTTTCTGCTATCTGTAAAACACCTAGTTATTTTGTAGTCACATTGCTAAACAAAAGAATTGATAGGTGATATAGGGTTGGTTCCACCATGACCCGACTTGCCCTAGTTCACGGTCTTATTTCATTATTAATTTCTGCAACATTTGAGGTCTTCAATACAATTTCCCTTTTGTTGAACACCACCTCTCTTCTATTAGATCTAACCTCTTATTCTTGAAAGAAACTCAGACGCTTGAACGCTCTGAGAGCAAACAATTTTCTGTTTCTTCTTACCGTCTCTATCTTTAATTTTCAGTCAAAGGAAGTTATGTATATATGCACTACGATTTTATTTACTCTTGTGTCTCTAATCTGGAGTCTTCTGAATTTCCCACCTTGTGGCTAAAACTCTCTTTCTATTCTATGTCTAAATTCATTACTTTTGTTTATTTATCTCCTAATTTACAGACTCTCTTAACTCCATAACAGAGAACATGCTTTCTTATTCTTTTTCAGAAATTATCATATTAGGTGATTTCAATGTTCACCGCTGACAATGACTTTCTTCTAGTTTTCATGATATAGCCAGTGAATGTGCCTTTCAATTCTCCATCCAAAACGACCTTGAATAGATGGGTGCAGTTCCCTACTAGTATTCCTAATCGTCTTGGAGATAAACCCAAACATTCTAAACCTTTTTTTAAACTTCTAATCCTTCCTCTTATACTGTCAAACTCTATCCTCCTCTAGGTTCTTCCGATCACTTTTTAATCTCTCTATCCTCTTCTATCTTTTCAAGTCTTCTGCAAGAAAGACTCCTGTGTATTTCCAGGAAACGTTTGTGATATTTCGGTGCTCTAGTTTGTCAGACTTTTGATAGTACTTCTTTGATTTCCTGTGGAATGATTATCGTTTCCATGGGAGGGGTTCGTCGGAGTGTGCAAAGCGCATTACAAAGATGAATATCTATGTCATGGAGACTATATTCTATATTTTCCTTTTACTAAATCTTACAAACCTTGGTTTAACTCGGATTATTCTCGAGCTATTTGCTGCAGGGATACTGACTTCAGTAATTACTGTTCTTTTCAAACTTCAGAAAATCGTGCAATCTTTACATTTCATACCGAAATCGTGTAAAATCTGTCCAGTTCTTTGTAAACACCAAAAACTCATTCCTCAATACAAAATGCAACAATTTTTCTAACTCCTCTTCCTCTCTTTCAGGCAGTTTGCAAAAAATGTCAACTCAAACTTTGCCTCTTCCTCTCTCCCTCCTTGCTCCACCTGCATTTTCTTTCAGAACAATTGACGTTTTACCTTCTTCAAAAACTAAACTTTTAGCTAACTTTTGCCACTAATTAAACTTAAGATGATTTCGGAGCTATACCTCATCTTTCAACCCCTCCCCTCCCAACTCATTTATGTCTAAAATTGTAATTTCTTCTAAAGAAGTCCATTTCTGCTCTCTCTTAGCTTTACACTAAGAAAGCATACAGTACTGATGGTATTCCTACTGTGGTTCTCAAAATCTGTGCTTTTTAGCTTGCACCCTGTTTTGGAAAAATATTTCGTCTCAGTCTTTCTACTTCAACATTTACTTCTCTCTGGAAACGTGTTATCATTCAGCATGTGTCGAAAAAAGGGGGACCTCTCCAACTCTTCAGTTATCATCATATTTCCTCAACATCCGTTCTTTCTAAAGTTTCTTGTTATGAGTTGGAAAGATCTCAGATCTTCTAATCTTATCTCTAATCACCAGTACAGCTTTCGTAAAAAAAGTTCTACTGATAATTTTCTTTCCCTTCTCTCTAACCCTTGGTACTCTTCTCTTCGTCATTTCAGTAAATCTTTTGGTGTCGCGGTAGATATCGAAAGCCTTCGATAGGTGTTGCACAAATCTTTGATTTTTAAACTTTCTTTTTTCGGAATTTATCCTCTCTGATTTTCTTTCCAGTCTTTCTATAGCAACTGTTGTTGACTGCAACAGATCTTCCTTTAAATCTATTAATAGTAGTATTTCTCAGCGATCTGTACTAACCAACTTTTTCTAGTTTTCATTAAAGACTTTCTCTCAATTAATTAATCACGTATCCACTCCTATGCTAATGATTCTACGTTACTCTTTCCAATTTGAAAGACGCCACTACCAACGGCAGTTAATTAACGTAAGAATGGTGGCCTTGGAGCAACTGACTTTTGACCTTTCTCGTATTTCAATTTGTGGCAGAAAAAATAAGGTTGTTTTCAATGTCTCAAAAATTAATTTCCTCCATCTCTCTACTCGACACAACCCACCACACAACTATGACATCTTCGAAAACACAAAACTTAAACCTTCGTCCTTAATTAACTGAAAACAAAACTCAAATATTCTTTAAAATCTATGCTTTACGAATTTTCTATTTTTAGCAAAATGTCAGCAGATTTCAAAAACTTGTGACATCAGATGACTAAGCCTAAACAAATCGAGAATATTCTGGCACATTTATATAGCGAAATTGGTTCTTTCGTTTGATGGAGCGAAATAAGAAGTCATCCTCATTAAAAGGGTAAATGACTAAATGTGGTTTTATTCACCACATAATTCATATTTAAGTCGATCAGAGTTTCGAAAAATGAATGCCCTTGCCAATGGTTGTTACAAATTAACTAGTTCAAAGAAAGAAAAATTGGTTCTTGCGTTGTCTTCATTGGCTAAAAATATCTCAGTGATCCTCTCTCTTCAGTAATGAGTGAGAATCTTTACAGTACAACTGGGAATATATATGAAGCAATCAGAAGCTGATTGAAACCAGAACACTGAAGAATTACCATTTGTCCACTGCATATATAAAACAATTTTTATACTTGCAATGAGTCAAATAACGGTTTATGAACTTTTTATATACTTCTTAGTTATCACTTACTACTTGAACTTTTTATTTAATTTTGGTCAACACATACTTATTATAAACTTCATTTCATTTACATGGTAAGTGCTGAATTTTTTTTTATAAATTCAAAGTATCTATTTTACGAATAAACAGCAGCAATTTAAACATTCGTTATGAAGGCTAATTAATCTGCTTTCGGCCGAAGCTTCAACAATCGGCCGAATTCAACAATATATATCGTATAATATATATATATAATATATATATATATATATATATATATATATATATATATATATATATATATATATATATATATATATATATATATATATATATATATATATATATATATATATATATGGTCCTCTGTAACCCCTAGGCAAAAAAATTCTGCTACCCCCTTTCATTTACCTTGATAATGTATTATGCTTTAAGGGATGTTGTGGTTCTTTAGAATTTTCTATACTTACTCTAACAATGTGGAAAAAAATATTTTTTTTATATAATAAAAAATTTTTTACCTCAAATTTGATACAATACTAAAAAGAAGAACCATTTCTTGGATAACTATCTTATTTTTCAGTCTAACATTTCTTCATAATTAATTTTGAAATTGGGAAAGTTTATTCTTAAAAGTCTTTCTATTTTAAATTATTTTTCATACCTTTCATGATCACTTGATTGATATATAATTTGCTGCCCTATGAGCCTGCTCACTTTTGCCCAAAGCTAAAATATGGCCATATATATATATATATATAATATATATAATATATATAATATATATATATATATATATATATATATATATATATATATATATATATATATAATATATATATATATATATATATATATATATATAATATAAATATAATAAATATATATATTATATATATATATATATATATATTTATATATATATATATATATATATATATATATATATATAAAAATATATAAAAATATAACCGTTTTTATTTTTATAAATATAAAACCCAAAAAATTAAATATATATATATATATATATA
The DNA here is from genome assembly GCA_009176605.1 of Armadillidium nasatum. Taxonomy (NCBI): domain Eukaryota; kingdom Metazoa; phylum Arthropoda; class Malacostraca; order Isopoda; family Armadillidiidae; genus Armadillidium; species Armadillidium nasatum. The sequence goes on from SEYY01020239.1 coordinate 15,041, forward strand.
TATATATATATATATATATATATATATATATATATATATATATATATATATATATATATATATATATATATATATATATATATATATATATATATATATATATATATATATATATATATATATATATATATATATATATATATATATATATATATATATATATATATAATATATATATATAATATTTTATGAGTAAAAACCTGCAATATTTAAAAGCTAGCATTAACCTGTACTTACCCTTTGTAGTAAAAACGGCTGCAGTAGAAATATCAATAGTTGATGAAAATTTTGCCACCAATAGAATCAACTTTTTCTTTTAATTTTTTCTTGTCTTTGATGCCAACAATAGCAAAAACTAAATTTTCATTGAGTTCCGATTTTTCAATTTCTTTCCTTTCAAAACAATTAGTTTTACCAACTTTTTTGATTTAGAAATGTTTTAAAATCAATTAATATAAAGTTGTGTATATAAAAAAATAAATAAATAAATAAATTTAGAGGAATATATTCCACATTATTGCACTTTTTGTTACTCTCTAAGATTCTGCAATATATAAATATCTAAGTTTAATCAACTATTAAATAAATTTTTTAATAATGAAAAAAAAAAAAAAAAAAAAAAAAAAAAAAAAAAAAAAAAAAAAAAGTGAATGACCTATTAATGCAAAATATATAATAATATAACAAAATCCAAACAGTATTTTTCTACTTTGTTATATATATATATATATATATATATATATATATATATATATATATATATATATATATATATATATATATATATTATATATATATATATATATATATATATATATATATATATATATATATACCGCACTTCCAACATGTCCTACATTAAAATCTCAAAGAAATCTAAGAAACTAAATCGTAAAACTTGTTAAAAAGTTATAACCTAAATTAAAATAATAAATAAGAGAACATACATAAGTACATACACTATACACATCAAAAGTTTCTCAGCACAGTACTGTATACATTAAAAAATTAAAAAAAAAAATAAAAAAATAAAAAAAAGCAAACAATAAAATCACCCTAAAACACACTAGCTCTCGAGATGAGAATTCCGTCTTCTTGTTCAAGAAGTTAAAAGAAATTCTAAAATGAGGAGAGAAAATCACTTTAAACCTATGTTGTTAGAAAACTAACCTGACTACAAATTCACCAAATTACTACTCGCCTTCAGAATTGAGTTTTTAAAATATATGACTCTAGTAACATGTAATAGAGTCCAAATTAAATTACCATTGCCAATCAAATTTTAAAAAATAACTTTGGAAGACAAGTAGTGATTTTGACTTGGAAGTCAGGTTGGTTTTCATACCAACATAAGTTTACAGTTTTCCTCTTTCTTATTTTGAACTTTCTTTTAACCTCTTGAACAAGGAGATGGAATTCTCGTCTCGAAAGCTAGAGTGTAGTAAGCAGATTTTTTATGTTTTGATAGGTAGTATGTATGTGTTGATTATTTTCATTAGGTTATAACTAAGTTTTAAGATATAGTTTCTCAGTATTTTGAGGGATATATATATATATATATATATATATATATATATATATATATATATATATATATATATATATATATATATATATATATATATATATATATATATATATATATATATATATATATATATATATATATATGAAGGGAAAATTTGTGAGAATCTTAGTATCGAAAGTGAAAGAATGATGATAGAGAGAGAGAGAGAGAGAGAGAGAGGAGAGAGAGAGATTGAGGAGTGAGAGAGAGTGAGGAGAGAGAGAGAGAGTGAGGAGAGAGAGAGAGAGAGAGAGAGAGAGAGAGAGAGAGAGAGAGAGAGAGAGAGAGAGAGAGAGAGAGAGAGAGAGAGAGAGAGAGAGAGAGAGAGAGAGAGAGAGAGAGAGAGAGAGAGAGAGAGAGAGAGGGGGGAGGAATAGGGAGGTTTTAGAGAGGGTAGGGGATGTGTGAATCAAGTATTTACACTGAGAATGATTGGTGAAAAATTGCGTGAGAAAGATAGTGGGGTATGTATGCTTTATGGATTTGGAGAAGGCATATGATAGAGTTTATAGGAGGAAGTTGTTTAAGGTACTAAGGGAGGGGGAGTGAGAGGTAGATTATTGAAGGATATTAAATCATTTTATGAGAGATATTAAATCATTTTATGAGAACTGTAGAGCGAGGGTGAGGGTTAGGAGGGAACTGACTGAATGGTTTAACGTGGGAGTTGGACTGAGGCAGGGGTGTGTTATGTCTCCGTGGTTGTTTAATGTGTTAATGGATGGTGTTGTTAGGGGGATGGAGAGGGAAGGGAAGGGTATTAGGATGAGAAGTGGACAGGGGGAATGGGGGGTAAATGTTTGTTGTTTGCAAGTGATACAGTGAGGGATCTGGGAAGAAGCTGATGAGAATGTTGGTGAAGGAGTTTGTGAGGGAATGTGCATCAAAGGGATTGAAGGTAAACTCAAAAAAGAGTAAAGTGATAAGGATTGGGTGAAGGGATGAGGCAGTAAAAAAAAGGAGGAATAGGCGGAATGTCGAGGTAGGGGGAGTGAAATTTGAGGAGGAAGAAGAGTTTAAATATCAGGGAATGTTGGAAAACACAAAATAGTGATGGAGGGATTGAGGGAAGTATGGAAGAAGGGGAGAATTTCGAAGGAAATAATAAAGTTAAAAATGTTTGAGAGCATGTGTCTGAAACATTATGGGTTGTGATGATGCTCAGACCTAGAAAAGATTAGATGTTTTTGAGATGAAAGGATTGAGGGCTGAATGTGGGTTAAGGATAGTAGAAAGAATCAGAAAAGAAAGAATAAGAGTTGATGGAAGAGAAAAATAGTGTGTAGAGATGGAAGAGGGTGTATTAAAGTGGTTTGGGAATATGTGTCGAGTAGATGAAGAATAGGATGGTGGGTAAAGTGATGAGATCCAAGGTAGAGGAAGAGGGAGGGGAAGGCAGTGGTAGGTGGAGGGATGTGGTGAGGGAGATATTGAGAAAGAGGGGGGGTGTCTGAATGTGGACAAAGGTAAGAGAGCTGCATAGGACAGAGTAAGATGGAGGGCAGTGGTGATGGGGGAAGGGAGATAGAGTATGGATGTGTGTGTGTGAGCGAACTGTGACGGATATCACCCCACGAGCGGGAAAGGTGAATGGTAAAATAATAAATATAATATATATATATATATATATATATATATATATATATATATATATATATATATATATATATATATATATATATATATATATATATATATATATATATATATATATATATATATATATAGGGTTAAACAAAAATATAGCAATGTCCAAGTAAATGCATGAATTTTGCAAATCACAACAGTCTGAATTCAACTGGAAAAGGACAAACTTAAGTCCTGGATTATGCATAATGGTATTTTATACCATTAATCATGTATAACTACAACAAGTTCCTGTAGGAATGCTGGTGGTGGATAGTTATTCCAAGTCCTGTTCTAAAACACTGATCACGGAGTTTATGACATTGGTCTGGCGATTGTTACGACCAAAGAAGACATTAAACCTTATTTGCATGCTAATCAAACCACAACAAACATGAGCTATTATAAATTGGGGCCTTGTTATCTTTATAAATGGCATCATCCCCAATATAAAATGTCTTCACTATAAGGTAAATCTCTTAGTCCCAAAATGCATATATAAGCTATGGCAGTTGCATTATAGTTCATGGTGATAATGGGGCCAGCAGAATACTAGCGGTCCAAATCATGACAGAATCTCATCCAAGCTTTACTCGTGGCAAAAGATAGTCCTGATCATAAGAATGAGATGATGTTCTCCACACGTAAACTAAGCCAGAGGTTGGCAACAGTGTGAAGGGTAATTCATCAGGTGAAGGAATTGTCTAACTTTGGTCGGCAGTCTAATCCTGATGAGTGTCGCGCTACTCTCCTCTTTCTGACATTCACGTCGTTTAAGAGGAGAGTTTTGGAGATTGCAGCATGCACATGAATAATGTATAGAGTTCCCTCCTCACTGTTTATGTGCTAGCATGATTTGCAAGACTAGTATTCAGTTCAGAAGTAACTTTTAGCCGTTTTCATATCTTTGGTCAATTCTTCACAATACACATATGTCTGTCACTCGATTTCAATGTACAGTCGTGAACAAAAGTTCGTTCCTATTAAGCTGGAAATAAATATTTATATAAAATGGAGATCATTTCATAAAAGCTCTATTTTGAATAAAAAGAAAATAAAAACATTAAGAGGGGCTTAATTGAACTGTGATTGGCTGAACCTGAGATGATCTCCATTTTATATAAATATTTATTTCCAGCTTAATAGGAACGAACTTTTGTTCACGACTGTACATCCATGCTGGTGTTTATCAGATTATGTTCTTATGGAAGCATAAATATATGCACTCATGACCTTGGATGCGATGCCTCGCGATACGTCAAATAATATTGATACTGCTCACAGGCGCTCCTGCTAGGTGAGCACAAACAATTTGTCCTCTTTTGAAGCGTTGTAAAATTGGACACACCTCATTTGTGCCGCAGAGAATGTTAACCATAAATCAACTGACAACTCTTACCCAAATTAGAGATTATCTACCACAACATGACACATCAATCCCTGTGGCACTCTCTTCAATTTTGGCTAGTATATGCTTTATATATTTACTCATTCTTTCTGCTGTTTCCATAATTTTGTAAAATCCATATATATATATATATATATATATATATATATATATATATATATATATATATATATATATATATATATATATATATATATATATAATCAATTGATATTCTAATAAATAAAAATGCTTGGATACTGCTAATAAGTATGTGTATATAAAGAAATAATCTTACCTCTTAACTCCTTGAGCTGAATTTTCTGACTGAACTTGCCTTACAACAAACTCGCGATCTCCGTTCTTCTTATATTTGTATTTCTTTCTATATTGAATAATAAGATAAAGGTAAGGACTAAACATGAACATAGTGAAAGTATTGACAAGTTTTTAACAATATTTTCCTCGGTATAAATAGGTTTATACTAACAAGAAAGGGTAAGTTTCCTTATATTCATCTGGAATTTTGAATTCGTGTCTCTCTGGTTTTTCCTCAATGTTGGTGCATTTTGCCCATTCGGATATTCTTCCATTGCAGAAGTATCCTGCTCCAGACCTGTTAAAAAGATTAACAGTCAATACCTATAAAATGTCAGAAATTTCTTACAACTGTTTTTACTATACATTCTGCTACAGTATCACTTACCTAAACCTAAGATTGCCAGTTTTGCATACTTTACATCTTCCAATATTACCAAAGGTCATTAAGTCTGCTAGGGTATCCAGCATCTATAATAATAAGAAATAATATATTTTGGCATTTCATTCAAATCGATTGCCACACACCTGCGGCAAGAAAGTAACATGAAGATTGAGTACAAGAAGAATCAGTTACCTCATTATCATCAACCTGCAACTAGCTTCTCAAATATAGAGCTTATAAAGCAGAAATATAAATATAGAAATACACTTTACCTTTCTTTTTTATGCTAAAAGAATTAGCATAATTAAATAATTTTAAATTAGAAAAGCTATTCCATAATAATGTCTAAAACATCGAGCAACTGATTAAATATGCATTTATTTATATACCGTATTTAGTAGTCTCAAGAATTCTCCATATTTCCATTATTATATTAAATATTAGGGGGACAAAATATCTGAGACTTACTATCTAATACTACCCTTTCATTTCTAGAATGTTGAAACAGAAAAAAATTCTGATAATTATCCCTTGCACTCACAATGTATGTTCAATAATAATAATAATAATTGAAAAAAAAAAAAAAAAAAAAAAAAAAAAAAAAAAAAAAAAAAAAAAAAAAAAAAAAAAAAAAATCAATATCAAATAATAAACTATTTTTATATTATCGTGGAATGGAGGGAGATGCTGTTGTTCTTCGATATAAAACATGAAAAATATGGATCTTAATGTCAGTTATTAATTTCAAATGTGATTACCTAAAAGAACAAGAAAAAGAATATCATAGTAATAAGTAGTTAAATAATATTGTTAATAGTAATGGTATTACTACCAACATTTGTTTACTTAAGTTTAATGTGAATATTTTTCCATTATTCCAGATAGAATTGTAAATACTGTGCTTCATTTACAATAGACCATAGAAATATAAATTAAAAATTTCCTTGCTTGTGTAGGTGAAGTTTAAAGTAACAGGACGTGTTTGATAAAATAATATCAGATACATTAGAATTATCTAAGTATAAGAATATAAGAAAGGAAATCTAATGTTATAAATTTATGCCTAAAGGTACCTTGAGGATTTCGAAAGTTCAGGTAAATTAATTTTCCAATTTCTTCTTTCAGAAAATATCTGAGTGCAGATGCTTGTTGCAAATTTAGTTAAGACATTTGCAATTGCATGTTTACTTACCCCGTTTTCTTTTGAGTCAAAATTTACGCTTTATCTTAAGCATATTCTTAAGATAAGCCGAAAAACAACCGTTCTTTGAGGCAAAATCGGCGGCTTTTGCCTGGAAGCTAAATGGCTTTTGGCGGGAAAAGCAATAATAATAATAATAATAATAATAATAATAATAAGATAACCTGAAATCCTAAAATTGGTAGATACATAGCTAAAAAAACATCTTAACAAATTTCACATGCTGAGAAGTCACATCACATTATCATCGTTATTTGAATTCATTTTATATTTAAGAAAGTATTCCATTCAAAAAAATATATATATATATATATATATATATATATATATAATATATATATATATATATATATATATATATATATATATATATATATATATATATATATAGGAACGACCGGGCTGAATTTGGCCGGGGCCGGGGTCACCCAAATTTGGCCGGGGCCGGGGTTATGGCCGGGGTTTCCTAAAATTTGTAAAGAGGTCAAAAGCACTGAAATTTAAGGTTAAGAAAATTAGATATAAGGTTTATTTAATTGTAAGGAAGGAGTAGAATAGCCAACATTCACTTAAATTAATGATTATATGCATTTTCTCTAAAAAAAAAAATCAGAAAATTACAGTTTTGTATATTTAAAGTTTAAAAAAAAGTACAAAAATTAAAAAAAAAATTATTCTAATTCATAATAGTGATTTAACACGTTTACCTAGGTAAGACCCAAAGGTAAAGTTTGAAAAAATGTAAGATATAAAATTATCAATTTAACCTGTATTTATACATATCATTGTTATTTTATTGCTATGTATCAAACTTGTATCATTTAGCTGCATTATTTAAAAATTATTATTTTGTTTATACTTTCAGTCAATATGGCTAAAAGATCAGCTTCTGCAGTATTTGAATACTTTACAATGTTTCAGGATAGGCTCGAAATAGCTAAATGTAACATCTGCAGTCAGAAAATTAGAAGAGAACCTCCGGGTGCTACAAGTAAAAAAAAATTTCAACCAAATCTTTTTGGAGTATCTAAAATCAAAACACAAAGATGAACATTCACTAGCAGAAAAGGAGCGGTCAAAAGAAACAGAAAAGAAAAAAATCTTAATTTTCTTATATTTTGTTTGAAATTTTTTTTTATTATTTGACTGATTGAGCTGAAATTTTCAAAGTATGTGAATTTTTTCACGAAGTTCTGAGTTGATTTCGAGCATTTTTTGAGTCTATAACGGTTTGAAACTTATTTGGACCCAAAGTTGAAAAAAATGAATAACTGGGTCAAACCACTGGTCCACATGAGCTGAAAATTTAACTGAATACCTTTGCCCCAATTTCTTGCATTGGTGGGAATAGATTTTTGATATCACGTCTAGAAAAAAGTTATAAGCACTTGAAAAAAAAAATTTGCAAAAATCGTACCCTTCTGGAGGAAAAAATTATTTAAAAAAAAAAACGCTACCTACTATTTTTTTTATTTGTGAATATTGTTTAGAAGAGGAACAGGGCAACAATTTTTATTTAGTGCATTTTTAAATGCTCTTTGTTTGAAGCGAGATATAGCCTCTCAAACTTTGGGAATTTTTGAAATTTGGCCAAAAATGGACCTTTTTGAAGGCTATATCTCAAAACTAACGAATCTCATCGAATAAAGTACATAGAGGAATTTGTAGCCCCACCCCTCCTCTATACACACCAAAAATAGGAAATGTTATAGTTGTATTTTTTTAAAAAGATTTTGTCTGAAAAGGTGGATTTTTTTTAGTTCAAAAAATTTTTTTTTCTATAGTTGGTCAGTTTTTGGCTTATAACATTTTTTCTATAACTCTGGGGACAAAATTCTATTAAAGACTTTTGTAGCCCATATAATTTTGAATAAATAGTCCAACTTTCAGCTCATTCTAAAAAGTGGTTTGGCACCGCCATTCTATTGAAAAAGGGTAAAATTTCCACAAAAAATAAAAATAAAAAAAAACTTTTAACCATAAAAGACTCGAAAAAACGATAGAAATGGACTTTCTTACCGGTAAAAAATCTATATACACTGAAAATTTCAGCAGAATCGGCTGAAATAAAAAAAATAAAAAATTTTTTTTATAATTTGCCATTTTAACCCCGGCCGGCAACCCCGGTTTTCCCTGATTTTTAGCCGGGGCCGGGGTCAGTAAAAATGGCCGGGCCCCGGTCGGTATATATATATATATATAATATATATATATATATATATATAATATATATATATATATATATATATATATATATATATATTAGTTTTTTTTTTTTTTTTTTTTTTTTTTTTTTTTTTTATTTAATTTTTTCCTTTTTTAAATTTACATTATAATATATATATATATATATATATATATATATATATATATATATATATATATATAATTATATATATATATATATATATATATATATATATATATATATATATATAGTTAATTAAAAAAAATCACATTTTTTCTTACTTCGTAATAAATGCTTATTATCAACGCACGCGCATCGAAACAATGTAACAAGTATTTAAAACCAATTATTTTAATTTTTTTGTCTTGATTTTAAGTATTTGTTACCTCGTTTATTGTATTACATTTTTATTGATTTAGAGCAGATTTCGGTTAGGGGCGTTGATAACTGCATTAAGAGAGTGTGTGTGTTTTATATATATATATATATATATATATATATATAATATATATATATATATATATATATATATATATATATATATATATATATATATATATATATATATATATATATATATATATATATATATATATATATATATACATATATACACCATAGGAGGGATTTTTTGAAAGATACACTAAAAGAACTTTGCATCACTCGGGTGCTATTTAATATTTTCTAAAATTTCTGTAGTTTTGAAAACCCTTTTTCTTGAAGCTTAAAAATTCTTCATCATCATAATCGCTAAACCATCCTATCGCCATGATGAGAAACGATAAACAAACAAACAAATAGCTGATAAAAGAAAATCTTTGAAAACACTGTTAAGATTTTTTGAAAGCCACTCTAGGCCAGGTATAAGATGTTGGCGGGTGCTTAAGATGATTATACCCTAGTGGTTACTTGCTCTGTCTATATTTCTCATGTTCTTATGATCAGCAACAAGATTGACTTTGATTTGTGAACAAGTTGCAAGGAGAGGAACAAAGAATTGGAGATATTTTCCGTTGAAAGATTTCTAAGAAATATGATTCAGGTTTACAAAATGTTGTTGTCGGTTGACAATATTTAACAAAAAAAATTATTTTAAATAATAATAATAATAAAAAGTCAATAAAGCAAATGTTATTGTGAACAAAATATGTAGGTAGGTGGAGAATCGTTCAAATCATTTCAATTCTTTTTATGCCATGTTATAAGCATAAGCAGCTTATATATATATATATATATATATATATATATATATATATATATATATATATATATATATATATATATATAT
>SEYY01020239.1:32500-104602 GCA_009176605.1 Armadillidium nasatum
AAACAAATTACTATCAGTCAGGTGGCATTTGCTTCAAAGTCACAGTTCTACATATATCATCTACAAGACAAGCTGGGATTCCATAAAATCTGTCGGAGATGGGTTGCATGTGAGCTTATTCAAAACCACAAGCACAATAAAGTAGAGATGTCAATACCTACTCACCCACTACCATGACAAAGGTGAGGCTTTTTTTTTTAAGAATATTCACAGGAGATGAGGCCTGGGTCTATCACTTTGAGCCAGAATCTAAAGACAGAGTTTGGAACAGAAACACCCTGGATCACCAAGGACAAAAAAATTCAACACTCAATTTTCAGTAGGAAAGGTGATAGGAATAGTTTTTTTTTGGAGTTGAAAAAGGCTTAACTATAACATTACTGAAAAGGGGTTGACAGTCAATATTATAGGATACAGCAACATAGTGATCAACAAATTGAAACCAGCAATTTGCACCAAACATCGAGGCCTACTGTCGAAATAAGTGTTATTGTTGCACGACGATGCACACACACACAATGAAACCATCCAACAATTAGGTTTTGAGGTGATGGAACACCTATCATGTAGGCCAGATCTCACTCATATATATATATATATATATATTGTAAGATTAAGTCTAATGCTAATATTTTTAACAGATTGATGTCATAAGAAAATAATTATCGATAGAAATGTCCATCACCATCGTTCATATCGGTTTTCAAAAAGAAATTTTATAATCCAAGAAGATAAGAAGAAGATAATAAAGATAAGTTTTACCTTTTCTTGTTCTAAATTTTTTCTTTTCTTCTTTATTCCAGATTTATCTTGTTTATTCAACATTAAAATTTACTTAAATAAAACTATAAAAAGAAACTTTAAAAACAAAAATAAAAACAATAACAATCTCGTTAAGAGACTCAGTTGCTCCAAAGAACTTTCAACCACCAAGTCAAGTAAACTACGTTACCTACGCAGTTTACGTAAGTAACCGTTTTACTATTCTTTTTCTTACACGAATATACCTAAAACATCTATATAATAAATTTTAATATTATTTCAGTTCCAAGTCCGGAACTAACTCAAACATCAACATCTCTCAACGACTATTAAAGGAGTTATAAATACTTATGTTTCTTCATATTCCTCCATTATAAGGAAGAACTTTATTTTGTTAGTTCGAAACCAGAGCTCTAATCTGTCCAGCTCTTTCCTTAGATCTTTCTCTCTCCACGTTCTAACCGTGTTGTTAAAAATTTCATTCATATATTTCTGTCATCATCGTCATTTAATATCGGGTATCAATAAAACACATTTATCCATTCTTCGTGTTTTCTTTACCCTTGAACTACTGAAAAAGTTCTTGTTGTGTGCCCGTTGCAATTGCTCTTTTGCGTAATCCTGCTGTACTCACAGAAGATCTGAGATCATCTTTTCGAGAAGAACAGATTGCGACATTTACCATCCATTTCGTTGAAGACTCAACATTGATGCTAACCTCGCCTCAACAAGGAGAATAGATCGACTCAACTAGACCACCTAGAACCGCCTTCCTCATCAGTGGATTTAACCAACGGTGGGTGAAAAGTATTAAATTTTCGTCTTTAATATAATTTAACTATATTGTAATTTGTTTTTCTTCTGTTTGGATATTCAAAGTTGCGCGAATAGCTTACAATATATATATATATATATATATATATATATATATATATATATATATATATATATATATATATATATATATATATATATATATATATATATATATATACACTAGGAAAACGAATTGTGGGCTAGCTTAAGGAATTCCTTATTAGAACTTTTATATATCGAAACTAGATTTATTTTTTAATCTAAAAGTTTCTCATAATTCTTCACCCAAAAAGTAAGGAGTATCGGAGTATCGGCCAAGTATCAGCCATATTAACCAATACCGATACCGATACCCAAAAAAATGGCCGATACTGCCGATACCGATACTATCGGTACATCCCTAATTGTCATACCCAAATTTTCTAAGACAGCTTTAAAGTTACTTACTTGCCATTGTTTCAACCTGAGATTAGTTATATTTTCATTTCTGAAATTTCATTATTAAAACCCAAACAAATAAAACTTTACATCTTCTGAGAGTTCCTTATTAATCCTCATTCCAATATAATTTTTAAAGATTTCATTCTTTTCCTTACTTCAAATATTTTCAAAAAATTTCTTTTCACTCCAAACCATTATTACAGTATATGGTCAAGTTCATACTGACTAGGGACCAACCAGGGTTGGAATTTTGCCAGGGCTCTGACCAGGGTTGCCTAAAATTTGTAAAGAGGTCAAAAGCACTGAAATTTTAGGTTGGGAAAATTAGATTTAATTTAAACTGAGATTAATTTAATTATAAAGAAGGAGTAGAATAGCCAACATTCACTTAAATTGTTGATTATATGCATTTTTTCAGAAAATTTCAGATTATGTATAATAAAAGTTCAATTTAAATACTGAGGATGATATAAATATAATAGTTTATAATACTGCATTCATCATTAAAATAGTGGTGATAGTAAATTACATTTTAAAGAGTTCAAGTAATGAAAATTAAAAATTTTCAGGAACTTAAATCTTCTGGATTCTCATCTTCGTAGGGGGTTGTCCTTGCAAACTCTGATGATTCGGAAGTCAGTACAGGATTATATCTGAATTAACAGAGTCTGCTCTGAATAGTTAATATATTAAAATGAAAAAAAAAAATATCAACAATGACTCTATTGCCTTCTGGAAAGAAAACAAGAACGATCTCCCTACACTAGCAATATTGGAAATCAATTTAAAAAAATGGAATTAAACTATTGCCAAAGAATGTAGAAACGCTACTACGGTTTTTAAAATACAATCATAGAACAGTAACATTTTCAACATCACTGCCCTCTGTTCCTGAACATTTCACTCCCCCAAATTCTAAAACTTACGATATAAATGTTCAAGAAAATACTGATAGTGAATAGTAATTTAAGTGAATGAATTGTTTACTTCCTCTTTTGTGCTGCATTCATTTTGCCTCACCCAATATGTAACAAAGGAATAATGGAATTAAAATCTTCATTTGTTTATGTTTTGTTTGATTTAATCCATCATTAATAAGTATAATTTGCAATTAACCCCAACAGGTAAACCACAGTTTCCCCTAATTATTAGCTGGGGTCCCAATTTGTCCATAATACTGACCAATTTTATTTTATATGAAAATGAATTTTAAATTCTACCCAATTCTAATCATAATTCAATAATAAAAATAATAATAATTGAAATAAGGCAAACATAAAAATTAAACGATTATGTAATATTTACCTAGCTTTTGCCTAATTTTTTCCTGGTCATCCCACCTCAAAGAATCAAAATGAGCAATATCTTCAACAGATTTTGGTTTCTGCTTTCCAAAGAAACACATGTAATGATACCAGTGTGGTATTTTCCCATCAAATGTTGGAGACTGAAATTACATTATTGTTATTTTATATATATATATATATATATATATATATATATATATATATATATATATATATATATATATATATATATATATATATATATATATATATATATATATATATATATATATATATATATATCCTCCAACAGGCAGAGGATGGAAGCCTACCAAATTCCACTGGAGCTGGGAAATATCGGATCTTGGTCATTAAAGGCTGACATGTCGAGATACACAGCATTTGAAAATGTGCAAGTCAAAGGAAGACAGGAAAACAGAGACAGGGAGTATGTTCCAGTCATTAACAGTAGAGTACATGTAAGATTGAGCATAGTGGTTAAGTCTGGGGTCAGAGAGTTGGAAGAGAATGTGTGGAAAGGTGTGTTGCACGAGCTCTTCTCAATGGAGGAGGTATGTGATGGAAGAGTTCAGAAGAGTAGTGTCCATTGTAATAGCAATAGTATAGAGTCAAAACAATTCAATGAGTAGTAGAAAGAGACTGAAGAGAATTAGTGAGAGCAGGAAAGTTGATGAGGCAAAATGACCTAGACACCACCTTCTCAAGGAGAGCTGTATCAGTGGAGCAACCCCGGATGTGTAAGGCACACTCAGTACAGGGGTAAACAACGCCCCTATAAATAGAAAGCAACTGGGGTGGCGTGAAGAAATTATGAAGGCACCTTAGAACACTGAACCTCTTGGAAGCTTATTTAGAAAAAGAAGTTATGTGATCTTTCCAAGAAAGATCACAAGAAAAAGAAATGCCAAGAATATTAAATACAGATGAAAGTTTGAGTTGGGATGTCGTAGCTTATGGTATAAACAATAACCCTTACTTTAATATTGCTATTTCGTTTTCATATTGCGAAGTCTTTTGTTTATACTAATCTTATTTTTCATTTATTTCAGAGAATTTTATTTCACCGTGAATGATAACAAATTCTGCTGGATATATTTACGAACCAATTCTATTAAATTTTATCACCCTCCTATGACTGTTTTATTTCTTATAAATATAGTTTGTATTTTGTTTTCTTTTTATCCTCGTTGTTTGACCTTTTATTATTTTATTATTCAATTATAAGTTCATAACTTCTTGGGTTACGGCTTAAATAATTATATTAAACTATGTTGGTAATTAAACAGAATGGTCGAAAAACTCCAAAATACTAGATTATAACTACTTAAATATTAGATTATAACTACTTAAAATTGTTTAAGTTGCTCACGGTCATGTACAGATTCGAAAATTGTCCCACAAATATTCTGATATAACTCAATTAAAATATTTAAATTACTCAAATTAATAACGTTTAAAGTACCCAACGTGACCCAAAGGCAAATTTCTAAAATTTACGACAATGATGTCCTAATACAACCCAATTAAACTATTTAAAATCATTCAATGTGTTCGGTAATACTGAAAGCAACAATATAGAAAACTAGGTCAAAATTGTTCTTGTATAAACTAATTAAGTTGTTTAAACTGATCAACCGAAAGAAAACTTTTGAAATTTATTTCAAAATTGGGTTTATTCAACCGATTCAATGTGACTAATGGTTACTAAAAGATAGTATATCGTAAATTATTTCAAAAATATTCTAATATAAACTAATTTCAGTTCACTGAACTTTCACAATAATTTACTAATATTAAAAACGTAGATTGTAATATACCATCTATGTCACAAATTGTTTAAATTGATTCAAAATAGGTCTTACAAGTCTAGTACTTTAATAAAGGATCCATTATAAACAAACAAAAATTTCTATCTATTTATAATAAATCGTTTTAATATTTACTCCAAATTTTATTAAAAATAAAGTTTTAAGATACAAGTAGATAGTTTAAAATTTATATCCAATAACAATTAACAAAAGGTTTGCTTTCTTATTCGATAAAATTCTTTTAATTCCTGTCTGGTTACAATTTATTATAATCTTCCTGATTAGCACATCATTGTTTATCATCGAAAATGAAATAATCAAAACTCCTTTATTAATGGGGTTTTATTTACAAATCATCGTTAATTATTCCAAAGAATTTTTATAACCTATTAATTTGTGCTAAAATTGAGTTTATTTATTCCAAAATTTGCTGTGACTTGAGAGGGTATTCTTGAAACTTGAATTATTAAGTCAATTCACGAAATCACGATGTTTTTAACAAATCATATCTTTTGTAAATTGCAATGCAAATAATCATAATCGAAAGTAATATAATTCAAAGTAAAGCTAACGCTCTGCGGAATTATAAGTTTAAGCTCTAATATTGATAGTAAAATTCCAAAACTAGAACTAAAGTTCTGCAGGAATTATAAGTTTAAGTTCTGATATCAATAATAAAATTCCAAAATTAGAACTTAAGTTTAAGTAGTTTTAATAACAAAATTATTTTTGTATTTACCAATTTCTTAATAATGTAATAAGCTCAAAATGATTTTAAGGATTTAAAATCTTTCCAATAATCAATTACGCTTACGAGCACAACTTAACAATAAGAGCTCCAAAAAGGAATGACTTCTTCTTTCAAAACTTCCAGACTATGAATTCTGGCAACATCTTGGGGGTTAGGTTTTAGCACTATTGCTAAATTTCTTAGCATTTTCCCTCGGGATTTTTTAGAAAATACCGTTTTACCTTTGCTTCTAACTACTTTCCAGAATATTCCTTTTTGTTTACAGTCTGATTATGATCGTCGCCATATTGCGTGATATATTTTTCTTATCTTTTGTATTTTATATTTTAATCGTAATTTTTTCACCCTTTTTATATAATTTTCAAATTTAACAATACTATATCTTTGTAGACTTGACTTATTTCTTTCTTAATTTGAAACAAATTTCACGATTTCTTGATTATCTGCATTTGTAGACCTAACTCTGAGCTTAGGCTAGACTTGATTTGTCTATGATGTTTCTGTCCTTTTTCTTACTATTTTTATTCTGAATTGAGATTCTTGATCTTATTTTGTAGGAAGGTCCTATTTTAAAGGTTATTTTTAATTAATTATCAAAATTATTTTCATAAAAAACCATCACCAATTTTAAAACAGTTACCACAGTGAGAAAGATTGTATAGAAAGATGGAGAAACTGAGTTTTAGTGGCATTGAAAAGGACCATGATTCTCTGCCCCAATTTGAAATATGTGAAAAATCAGAGGTTAGTTGCTCCAAGGCTACCCTCCTTTCGTCTATTACCTTCTGTTGGGAGGAACGTTTTTCAAACTGAAAGAAGTAATGAAGGGTGGAGTCATTGGCATAGGAGTGGATATTAGATGAAATAATAGAAAGAAGGTCATTAATGAAAAGTAGAAAAAGTGTTGGTGATAGGACAGAACCCTAAGAAACACCACTGTTAATTGATTTAAAGGATGAATGGTGGCCATCTATAACATCTGCTATTGAATGACCGGAAAGGATACCAAGAAAGAAAGTCACAGAGAGAAGGATAGATACCGGAAGATGCAAGTTTAGAAATTAAAGCTTTGTGCCAGACTATCGAAAGCTTTCGATATGTCCAGGGCAACAGCAAAAGATTCACCAAAAGCTGAAAAGCGGAAGACCAAGAATCAAAGAGAAGGGACAGAACACCAGTGGAGCGTTTCTTATGAACCCCATACTAGCAATCAGATGTAAGATTGGAAGAATTGAGATGTTTCCAAATCTTCCTGTTAAGGATAGATTTGAAAACTTTAGAGAGAATGGAGGTCAAAGAAATGGGATGGTAGTTGGAGGGTTGAGAGGGATCCTCCTTCAGCACAGGCTGAATGAGTGGATGTTCCCAGCAAGAAGGGAAGGTCGAAGTAGAAAGACAAAGATGAAAGTTTACCAAGGCAGGGTGCAAGCTCGGAAGCACAAGTTTTGAGAACCACAGGAGGGTTACCATCATGGCTGTATGCTTCTTAGTATTAAGCTCAGAGAGAACAGAAATAATGTCTTTAGAAGAAATTATAATTTTTGGCATGAGTTGGAGGGGGCTGAAGGAGGAATAGCTCCGGAATTGTCTATAGTTGAACTTGAGGAAAAGTTTGAGCAAAGAGTTCAACTTTAGAAAAAGGTAAAACAGCAGATCTGTCATCAGTTTGAAAGACGCCCCTCTCAGAAACAGTTAACTGAAGCTAGAATGGTGGCCTTGGATCATCAACTGACCTTTCATCTTTCTCATATTTCAAATTGGGGCAGAGAAAACAAGGTTGATTTCAATGCCTCAAAAACTCAATTCCTCCATCTCTCTACTTGACACAACCTTCCACACAACTATATCATCATCTTTGAAAATACACAACTCAAGCCTTCTTATGTCCTTAATATTCTCAGAGCTTCTTTCTCTCATTATCTTGCTTGGAAGGATCACATAACTTCTCTTTTCTAAACAAGCTTCTAAGAGACTGGGTGTTCTAAGGCACCTTTTTGATTTTTTTACACCACCTCCATTTGCTTTCTCTTCATAGGGGTGTTGTTCACACCTATATGGAGTACGTTTCACACATCTAGGCTGGTTCCACTTATACAGCTTTCCTTGACAAGTGGAGTCTAGGGCTATTCATTTTATCAACTCTCCTGCTCTCATTATTCTCTCAAATCTTCTGCACTTTGAAATGCTGCATCACTCTCTCTATTACAATGGACACTGCTCTTCTGAAACACACTTCCTCCATTGAAAAGGACACCTGCGACACACCTTTCTACACAGTCTCATCCTTTTTCTGTCCAACTCTCTGGTCCCAGACTTAACCACTATGGTCAATCTTATATGTACTCTACTGGTAAAGTATGAAACACACTACCTTTTATCAGTTTTCCCAACTTTCTTTGACTTGCACACTTTCAAGTGGCGTGTATTTGAACATGCAGCATTTAACAATTATGTTCTGGTATTGCCCTAACTCTGGTGGAAATTAGTAGGCATCTGGACTTTGGCCACCAGAGGAGGCAAAACATAAAAAAAAAGGTACTATGCGAGTCTTGTGTGATGGTATTTGACAAATCCATGGCTTTTGACAAGGTATGGCATAAGTCACTACTCTCTAATCTCCCTTACTTTGGGTTTCCTCATTCTCTTTGCTTACTTAGGTTTACTTTTCTCTCAGATTATTCTGTATCAGCACTTTTGATTGAGTGAGCACTTCCTCCTTAAAGTGTTCCTCAGAGTTCTGTTCTATCTCTAATTTTATTCATACTTTTTATCAATGATCTTCTCAGTTAAACTATTAACTTTGATCATTTTTATGTGACGATTCAATTCTTCATTCTTCCTCCCATTTCAATTTAGCTTCTTTGTTTGCATTTAAAGTTGAATTCTATTCTTGGTGATCTGGATAAGATTTCCCAGGGGGGTCTCCTCAACTTTGAAAAAGTCAACTGTTTAAAAACTCAACTTCTTCATATCTCCCTCTCAAAATGACCTCCCAACTTTCCTATCTCCTTCAATGTCTCTCCCATAATCAAACAAACAATATTTGTTTGAACATAAATGATAAATTGTCTTGGAAACCTCATATCACAACAATTGCTAAGGAAGCTTTAAGAAAATTGGGAGCTCTATTTACATTGTAAGATTTTTTCCATTCAAACAGTTACTAAAATTATATAAAGGTCTTATCCACCCTACTTTAGTGTTCTCACATTTTTGGATAAAGCCATGTTTAAGTCTAAAATACTAATACACCATATTCTACTTTCAAACTCCTTTGATCTTTTATCTCCATGATGCACTCTCTCTTTTCTAAAGGTGCTACAGTGGTAGGTGCTCAAAGTAATTGTACTCTTCTTGCATTCCACCACAATCGTGCCACTCTCACAGCACAAGGGGTACCTTGTTTCACATGAATTTTGTATTTATATTGGAAAATCCAGTACATTAAGCTCAAGTAGTAAAGTACTCAAAAATTTGTACTTTAAGTACAAGTTCTTGTACATGGATCCAAGCTATATATATATATATATATATATATATATATATATATATATATATATATATATATATATATATATATATATATATATATATATATATATATATTATATATATATATATATATATATATATATATATATATATATATATACTTTCTTTTAAAGATTTAAATTTAAAAAAAACTTGTGTTATGGAATAAAATCAATGAAAGAATTCAATTAAAAATTGTTTTTGTGAATGATGTAACAAACATATCCACACTAAACTAGGAATATTATCTATTTTTAAGATACTAATCTAGTGACAGTTGTACTTTATAAAGCTAGACTTTGTTATTAAAATTTTCAAAAACTATATTCCAAATTTCATACAAGCTATATGTGATAAAAAAAAATTAATATAGTTCAGTAACCCTTAAAATAAATTAAAATCTGCAAAACAAATAGTACTGTACCTGAACTAAAGCTGCTAATCGTAAACTTCCTTTTTCAATACCACTTTTGCAATGCCTGCATGATGCACGGCTACTCTTGGCATATTCAGCTGAATACTGAAAATCATTCTCCTCCATAACTAAAAAAAAAAATAATTAAATAATAATTAGAGATGGGACAGGTATTTAGTTAAGATCATATTATCTGAACTATCTAGCCTTTTTTTAAGTATCTAACTAGATATTGGGAAAAATAAAATAATTATGAGAAATTTTAAAATTATCACAGTATACAGTAAATTCTATCTTTTTATACTGCATTATATAACAACACTGAAACACCTTTGGCTATTCGTGTTAAATTAAAATACATAGGGGCCTACACATTTGACAATTTATTAAATTACTTTCATAACTACAAATGTGAAATTAAACACTTTTGATGACATCTACATCACTTAAAGAAAATTGATCTCTGAAAATGAAAATTTTTAGGGAGTAACTGGCTTCTGCCATCCACCTGGCATTCTGAAAGAATTGTTTTCTAGAACAACACAACCAAAAAATATCAAACACAACTTTAAAAATTCTTTATAATCTTCTCTGGGCTGATGATGTGGTTTTTGTAATTGTGATGAAAGAAAACTAGAAATCAGTTCGAAGATTATTTACACTAATTTAAAATTTGACCTGTTCATCATTAAGATCAATTTTATATTTTTTTTGCCTCAATTTTAGACCACCAAATTGCTTCTCTCTCTCTTTATATATATATATATATATATATATATATATATATATATATATATATATATATATATATATATATATATATATATATATATATATATATATATATATATATATATATATATATATGGGGCAGAATGTTTTCAAGTTTTGTTTTATGATCATTCCCTCAATAGCTATTTTTTCAATATTGGAAATGATATTTCAACAAATAGACAAGCTAGCCAAACAAACTTTGAAACATATTTACCTCAGTGCAACTCACAATTCTCATTTGAAAACATTACTCCATTAGATGCCCAAAATATATTAGCTGGCCTAAAAAATAAAAAATGTGATATCTTGAACATCCCAAACCACAAATACAGCTCGTGACTGACATCATTTCCACCTTACTAGCTCACTTATTCAAAGTTTCAATCCTCTCAGGTGTTTTTCAAACTACTCCTAAAGTTTCCTGTGACTCCTATATTTAAGAAAGATGATTCCTCCCTCCCTAAAAACCACAGACCAATATCCATCACACATACGATTAGCAAAGTATTTGAAAAATATATTTAAATAGCTGACTGAATATTTCACCTCAAACTTATTACTTAGTGATTTCCAGTTTGATTTCAGAAAAGAGCATTCAACTTCGGACATGTCTATCTGTCTGACTAAAAACTTTACAAAAATTAAGAAAATAAACTCATCCACCCTTTTGCTACTAGACTTTACCAAAGAGTTTGACACAAAAGACCATGATACCTTATTAACCAAACTAAATAGACTTTCAAATAGACTTACAGTAGTATAAAGCACCTCAAAAGTTGAAAATATGTAAAGTTGGGTGATATACTCTCTAACACACAACAAATAAAAACTGATGTTTCATAGGGGTTCATACTAGCAGCACTTTTATTTTCAATATATACAAATGACTTAATAAACTCGCACAACTCCCTTCTCTGGCTCATTCGCAGATGATATATCTATATTGATCAATAACAAAAACCCTGAGATACTCTCCAAAAAAAGTTGAAAGCACTTTAACTTCACCAAGATGGATTGACACAAATAAACTATCATTAAACATACAAAAAAAAAAAACTTGCATTATAATAAGCAACAAAAATGTAGGAAATAATTTTAAAATTAAACTAAACGATATTGAACTAACCCTGACAAGTACTGCAAGAATCCTGGGAGTAATAATAGATGAAAAAATAACATTTAAAGAACACAAACATACTAGTAGAGAAACTTGCAATGTATATGTACATCCATGTAAAATTAGCAACATCCATTCCACTGTATGAACTATGAAAAATATATTTTGCACAAATTCACCCCTACATACTTTACTGTCTCTCCATATATGGAACACCACCTAAAACAAATACACATCAAATCATAACAATGAAAAATTAATCATAAAGCTCCTCAGTGACAGCAGAGATTTTTATAGTCATACACCACCCTAATCTAAAAAACTTGAACATCCCACAATTTAATAATCTTTTAAATCTCTCTCCTAAAGGAAATACACAAAGTAATAAACAATAATACTTGCGAATTCCTAAAAACAAATACACAGTAATAAACAATAATACATGCAAATTCCTAAAAACAAACCATCTAAATAATCAAACTGATTGAGGAATAATCCTATGAAAAGACACCAACATATAAACACCTTTCTACAGACTTACTATGCTCGACAAGCAGTAAGTTACACCTCCATCACAATATATAATAATCTTTCAGATGATATTAAAAATGAAATATCAATAAAATCATATGCTTGCAAAATTAAAAAAAATATACATAAATTTGCACTGATCTATTATTATTATTAGTGATGGGACAATGCCAAAAAAATTTTGATTCAGATTTTCCAATACCAATGCCGATTCCTGCAAAACTTCTTGTAGAAGCTTCTGTTACTACTCTTTTATGCCTTTCTTTTTTGTATCAGATTTTTTGTTCAATATTATATCAACAGACAGTGAAACTTCTAGTAAAAGCTTCTGTTACTACTCTTTTATGGCTTCCTTTTTTTTTTTATCAGATTTTTTGTTCAATATTATATCAAAAGGCAATGATGATGCTGAAGATAAATATCATTACCAGAAGATGGTGTTTCTATTTGAAAACATGTAAATGCCTCTTGAGGCTCCTTCTTTTCTTCTTGATTTAATCTTCCCAAAATCTTCCTATTTTTCCTTGTTGATACAAAATCCAAAGCACCTATTACCATTTTTTCATCACCTCTGATCAAGTAAAAATTGATTCTTTACTTTCAGTACTCATTGTTCAGAAAAGCAGCTGCATTTTTCCAGATCTGCACATTTACATGCTGAAATGTCAAATATTGTGCATTTAACTTTTCTTTTAAATTTCTCAAGATATTTAGTATTTGATTGTTCATTTTTTTTCATTCAGTGAATACATGAATTTCTCACATTTATGGTGATAATATTGCAGCATCTGATTTATCAGTGTTACAGAAACAGTTGGAATTGAAGCTAGATATCACAGATCCATGAGTCTATTACAAACAACAGCTGCAATATTCTTACATATGAGTTCTTTTTTAGATGATTTCAACTCCATTCATATATAAAGGTAGTACTGCATATCACAAATTATAGGTAAATAACACAAATTCAAATCTTTAGCTGCACCAAATATAGGAAACACATGAGATATTTTTATTTTGACAGCTATTATACAAATATGTTTCATACCACTGAGTAATTAATGGTGACTCATTAACTTCGTTTCTACAACTTTAATTCATTTTGATGAATTTCAAAATATTTTTAATTATTTAATTCTTAGACATTTTATGATTAATCCAAGGGTAGAAGATAGTGTGTCCAAAGAAAATCCTTTTAATAGACATATATGTGGTGCCCATTTTTAAAAAAGGTAGTAAGTAAGGAAGATCTAGGTAACTACAGGCCAGTTAGTTTAACATCTCTGGTTGTGAAAATTTTGGAAAAGTTATTGAAAAATCATATAGAGAAGCATTTAGATGATAACAAGATACTATATAACTCCCAGCATGGGTTTAGAAAGGGTAGATCATGTCAGACAAATCTACTAGAATTTATGGAATATATTACTGAATGTATAGACAGTGGTGATCCAGTTGATGTCATATATTTAGACTTTAGCAAAGCTTTTGATAAGGTACCCCATGTTAGGCTGATGCAAAAGTTGTCACACTATGGTATAGATGGTGATATACAATTGGATCAAAGAGTGGTTAAAGAACAGAAGGTAATGTGTATACTTAATGGTAATGTCATTATAGGAAATGGTGAAGAGTGGGGTCCCACAGGGTTCTGTGCTGGGACAACTTGTTCCTTATTTATATAAATGATTTAGACAAAGGTCTTAAATGTAAGGTTTCTAAGTTTGCAGATGACACCAAAGTGGTCACCTCAGTAAGAAATAATGATGGATGCATAAAGCTTCAAGGTGATCTAGATAGACTTCTTGGTTAGGCAGAGAGGTGGCAAAAATGAACTTTAATAGTAAAAAATGTAGAGTTCTTCATGTACATTACTCAAATGAATGGGGATTGGCTTGAGACTGTGGACCAAAGAAAAGGATTTAGGTGTGATTATTAGCAGTAATCTGAAGGTGGGTGATCAATGTTTGGAAGCAAGGAATAGAGCTAATAAGATGTTAGGTATAATTAATCGCAATGTAGTTTATAAGAGCAAAGAGGTTATAAGCAAGCTATATAATAGCTATGTCAGGCCAGCATTAGAGTATTGTGCACAAGTTTGGGCTCTTCATTTAAGAAAGGACGTTGATATGCTGAAGAGAGTACAACATCGAGCAACAAGGATGATTTCTGGCTTTGAAAATAAGAGCTATGAAGAGAGGTTGAAAGAGGTAGGAATGTTCTCGGTTGAAAGGAGATTTCTCAGAGGGGATATGATACAAGTTTACAAAATATTTGCATCTGACAGTAATACAGAGATTGAAAAATACTTTATAGTGGACTGTGGAAGAATAACTAGAGGACATAAGAAAATTAAAAAAGAAGCCATGCGATCTCGATTTAAGAAAATACTCTTTCAATAATAGAGTTGTTAATTTTTGGAATGGCTTGCCACAAGAGATTGTTGTTGACTGATTCTCTTGTCAAATTTAAAAGGGGGCTATATAGATATATGAATGGTTTAGGTATTATATAGCATAACTTGACCAAGCCAAATTGACAGGTATATATATGTAAATTTTTTGATCTGCCTATGACTAAGCCTATCAGGCAGTTTTTTTTGTAATGGGTGATGGTTCATTGAATATTGCATGTATAATTAGGTCGTTTTATTTTTATCTTTAAATGAATGAACTGATAATTAGGGATAGGATAGACCTAGTCTTTCGTGCATGTACTGGTAATTGTAGTGCTGACAGTAGTGGATTTTTTAGTACGAGACAAGGTTGATATAACTAGCAATATACCTACTCATTGCGAATTTGCCTGGAACTACGCGTGGGAATTTGAAACTAATAACATAGCCTACGAATTTCTGATACGACAAGGTTGCTGGATCATTGGCGTTACAAAAATTTAAAAAATATAATAAAAATAATATATATATATATATATATTATATATATTATATATATATATATATATATATATATATATATATATATATATAATCAAATGAACGCCAAATTATTTTAAAAATAAGATAAAATAACAACAAAAAAAAAAAAACATTTTAATTAAAAAAAGTTTAAAACTGATAAAAATTAGTTTTCTTCAATGTGACGTCACAAGATCTTTTAATACGGCAGAATGACGTAGTACTATAAAGGTTGTCAGTGCTTTCATGTTAATGCGCTGCCTATAATTTTTTTTTTACCTCCCCATCAAAACAAAAAATTTTGGCAATGTATTAAATGTACTATATATATATATATATATATATATATATATATATATATATATATATATATATATATATATATATATATATATATATATATAGAGAGAGAGAGAGAGAGAGAGAGAGAGAGAGAGAGAGAGAGAGAGAGAGAGAGAGAGAGAGGAATATGTGAAAATTTTATGGCCACTACTCACAGGTCGGAGGGTACAGGGGGCAGACAAATGATCGTGTGCCATGCATTTATGATTTACATGCTATATTATTATAATACAAGTTGCAAATGCATGGCACATTAACGTTTATCTAAGGGGGCTCCGGCCCCTGTACCCCCCAACCTGTGAGTGGTGGTGATAAAATTTTCACTTACATTCCTCTCTATATATGTATTATTATTATAATTATTATTATATTATTATTATTATAATAATTATTAATTAGGGATAGAGTGAAGTATCGGTATCGGCAAATATCGGCATCGGTAGTGGTATCGGTATATTTTTAGGTATCGGGTTTCAGTATCGGTAAAAATTTTGGTATCACTCCATCCCTAATTATTATTATTATAATAATAATTACTATTATTATAATTATTATAATTATAATAATTATAATTATATTAATTATTATTATCCTTAGAAATAGGTTGTTGGCAACTCGTGTGCGTAGTTTCATTTGAACTTGCAACGCATGAATACGTAGTTTCAATCGAACTAGCAACCCATAGGTACATTGTTATTTTTAGCAACCTTGCTTCATACGAAAAAATCCACTACTGTCAGCACTACATTTACCCATGTATTGATATTATTATTATTATTTGTTTGAACTGTGACATAGTATTGATATTATTATTATTTGTTTAAACTGGGAGTCTCGATAGGCCCTTGTGGTTTCTTACTGTCTCTATTTTCCTATGTTCCTAATTTTGACATTTGACATTAAACCCCTTATCCCAGTCAATTTCAATAAACATTGATTAAATTTGCTAAAATCACTAATTCTCTTAAATTTAAGTTAAACTTTAATACCCTTAAATTTGTCTTTTACCCTTCATGTAATGAAAAACAAAAGTAATTCTTTTAAAAGTAGGTATTTCTGAAAAAATCAAATAGTGTTAACCCAAATGTGCCAACCATGATTAGAAGTAATTAGAAATCTTACTTTTGACTAGTCAGACTTGATGGGCCTACACATCTGACTAACACTATTTTTTATAAAAACGTTAAACTTTAGAAAGAAATCACAGTATAATTATATATGTGAAAATGCATTTTTTGAAAACACGCTTAAAATATAATCACTTACTTTTTTTTCAATATTATCCAAATTGTGATTATAATGAGCTCAAATTCAAAAACAAACCAAAGCTTGATGGAATCATGGAATGGAACTACTTGAAAAACATGTAAAATCCCGCTCGTAAAACCAAGGCAGTGTTGCCAACAAGTTTATATATATCAAAGTTAAATTCTCCAAAATGCTGAAATTGAAATAAAAAGGAAAAATGAGACAAAATACTTTCCTAAATATGTTTTAATAAAAGTGTTAAATTCAATAAATTAAATTCAATATTTGCTCATAGTAAATATTTTTTATATATTAGCCACTAACACAAAATAAACAAAAATGATCTTCTTTCCGGTACTTCACAACCTATCGAAACCTATATAGGCGACTCCATCTTTCACTATGAAAGGCATCCAATCCTACAGCAATTAATTAACGCTAGGAGTAAGGTCTTATAACAGATAACCTCTGAATTTTCTTGTGTTGCTAAATGGAACAGAGGAAACAAGGTTCATTTCAATATTTTAAACACTCAGTTTCTCTATTTTTCTATTGAACAGAACCTACCACAAAACTATCACATCTTCGAAAACACAACTCAAACCTTCGAATGTTCTTAATATTCTCAAAGTTTCATTTTCTCGTGATCTTTCTTGGAAGGATCACATTTCTTCTCTTCTAAACACGATTCTTAAAGGTCGGATGTTCTAGGGCACCTTCCAAATTTCTTTACACCATTCCAGTTGCTTGTTCCGTTTTATGTGTTCTTTTACACCTGTATGGGTTACACCTAACGCATTTGGGGTATATATATATATATATATATATATATATATATATATATATAT
This sequence comes from Armadillidium nasatum, assembly GCA_009176605.1. NCBI lineage: Eukaryota > Metazoa > Arthropoda > Malacostraca > Isopoda > Armadillidiidae > Armadillidium > Armadillidium nasatum. The sequence goes on from SEYY01020239.1 coordinate 50,109, forward strand.
ATATATATATATATATATATATATATATATATATATATATATATATATATATATATATATATATATATATATATATATATATATATATATATATATATATATATATATATATATATATATATATATATATATATATATATATATATATATATATATATATATATATATATATATATATATATATATATATATATATATATATATATATATATATATATATATATATATATATATATATATATATATATATATATATATATATATATATATATATATATATATATATATATATATATATATATATATATATATATATATATATATATATATATATATATAGATCCTGTGTTGACTTCTTAACTCTTTCCTCAGTTATTAATTAACATCTAATATATGTTTACATTAGTAGCATTTTAATTCCATTTTTTAAAGCAATAGGATTCATAGGTCAAAACAATTTATAGATATTATTACATTCTAAACGGAATTTACTTTTATAGAAATTCCTGAAGATTTAAATAGACAGTATTGTGACTGTCTGTCATATTATTAAAGTAACGTAAACCAAACTAAGATACATTAGCCTAAAGAAAAGTGTAATTAAATTCAATAAGTCTAAAAATTACTCACCGAACATTAAAGGAACTTCAGACGCCAAACTTATACTATAACTTTCTTGATTTCCTAAAAGTTCATTTAGGAATTTTCGCTTTATGAACGTTAAAGGCTATATTTAAATTAGTGGGTATTTAATAAACAAGGGGACATTTCAAATAGAATAATTGCCATTTAAAAACCAGAGTAATAAATCTTAACTCAAGCCACAAATTAGAACCTTCTAAACGTTAATGTTAGTTTGTAAGTTTATAAAGTCAAATTTTTAACCCAATAGAATGCCTAATAGGTCTACTCTTTTTAAATAATTAAAATCAAAACAGGCAAATTTATAATAAAGCAGACTGTCTAAAGTCAAGTTCCAAATTGTTTCAAGACGTTAAATTTAAAACCTAATATCTAAAAAACAATTAATGTACAAAGAAAGCTTTTTAATTAGCTAATACATTACGTATATGTGTGGTGCCCATATTTAAAAAAGGTAGTAAAGAAGATTTAGGGAACTATAGGCCAGTTAGTTTAACATCTCTGGTTGTGAAAATTTTGGAAAAGTTACTGAAAAGTCATATAGAGAAGCATTTAGATGATAACAAGATACTATATAACTCCCAGCATGGCTTTAGAAAGGGTAGATCATGTCAGACAAATCTACTAGAATTTATGGAATATATTACTGAATGTATAGACAGGGGTGATCCAGTTGATGTCATATATTTAGACTTTAGCAAGGCTTTTGATAAGGTACCCCATGTTAGGCTGATGCAAAAGTTGTCGCAGTATGGTATAGATGGAATGGTACACAATTGGATTAAAGAGTGGTTAAAGAACAGAAGGCAGTGTGTATTACTTAATGGTAATAAGTCATTATGGGAAACGGTGAAGAGTGGGGTACCACAAGGTTCTGTTCTGGGACCACTTTTGTTCCTTATATATATAGATGATTTAGACAAAGGTCTTAAATGCAAGGTTTCTAAGTTTGCAGATGATACCAAAGTGGTTACCTCAGTAAGGAATAATGATGGATGCATAAAGCTTCAAGGTGATCTAGATAGACTTCTTGGTTGGGCAGAGAGGTGGCAAATGAACTTTAATAGTAAAAAATGTAAAGTTCTTCATGTAGGTTACTCAAATGAAGGATTTAATTATGAAATGAATGGGGAGTGGCTTGAGACTGTGGACCAAGAAAACGATTTAGGTGTGATAATTAGCAGTAATCTGAAGGTGGGTGATCAATGTTTGGAAGCAAGGAATAAAGCTAATAAGATGTTAGGTATAATTAACCGCAATGTAGTTTACAAGAGCAAAGAGGTTATAAGCAAACTATATAATAGCTGTGTCAGGCCAGCATTAGAGTATTGTGCACAAGTTTGGGCTCCTAATTTAAGAAAAGACATAGATATGCTGGAGAGAGTATAACGTCGAGCAACAAGGATGATTTCTGGCTTTGAAAATAAGAGCTATGAAGAGAGGTTGAAGGAGTTAGGAGTGTTCTCAGTTGAAAGGAGATTTCTCAGAGGGGATATGATACAAGTTTACAAAATATTTGCATCTGACAGTAATACAGAGATTGAAAAATACTTTCATAGTGGACCATGGAAGAGTAACTAGAGGACATAATAAGAAAATTAAAAAGAAGCCATGCCATCTCGATCTAAGAAAATACTGTTTCAGTAATAGAGTTGTTAATTTTTGGAATGACTTGCCACGGGAGGTTGTTGACTGTGATTCTCTTGTCAAATTTAAAAAGGGGCTAGATAGATATATGGATGGTTTGGGTATTATATAGAATTATCTGACTAAGCCAAATTGGCGGGTATATATGAATTTTTGGATCAACAGATCAACCTATGACTAAGCCTAATGGCAGGTTTTTGTAGTGGGTGATGGTTCATTGAGTATTGCATGTGTAATGGGGTTTAGTTTTTCTTTTATCTATGCATGACTATGCATGAATGAACTGATAACAGGGATGGGATAGACCTAGTCTTTCGTGCATGTATTAGTATTGTTATTATTTGTTTGGACTGGGACAGTCTCGATAGGCCCTTGTGGCTTCTAACTGTCTCTATTTTCCTATGTTCTATGTACGTTCTGGAAGATTTCCATCAGTGTGGGAGATATAATTCTTAAAACCACTGTTACATTTTAATCTAGTTACCAACGTGGTTAGAGCAAAAGTCTAAGTCCCCTACCATTTTAAAAAGCAGCAACAACATTTTTAGTGTTGCTATTCAAAAAAAAGAGTATCTAGGTTTAGGGCGTATTTTGATACCTTTAAAAAGAAGCAAAATGTAAAAAACATAAATAGTTTTATCTTCAAGAGCAAAATGTAATGATTTTCTAATAATTCTTTAATTAAGTAAAATTTATTAATTTTCTTATGTTATCCTAATTTCCGCTAGATCATAATGTTAGAATCCGAAAGAAATTTATCTTTTATAAGCTAGAAATACTATGTATATGAAATAGTATATGAATATGAGTGTGCGAAGCATATTACGTACGTCGGTAGTTTCCAGGTTTTATTTATGCTTTTTTTACAAAGGAAAATACATAAAGAAAAAGTTCTAGAAGTTTACTAAGGTTTAAAAGGATGAATTATAGGATTTATCTATCGGGAACCATTTGAAATCTCGTACTGGGAATTCCTACGGGATTAAATTTCCGATGGCTCCTATATAATAACGGTCGTTCCACATATGCTTTATAAACATCCATGAGGCTTCCACACAGGACGTTCTTTCATTTATATATATTCCGATTTAATAGACTATACAATATTAAAGCCTGAGTATATTTTATAAAGTAACCTGCAATAGAAAATTATAAAGTTTTGTCTTAGCCATAACAAAGGAAATAAATATTTTAATATTTTTTTCAAGTTTAATAATAATTTCAAACAATTATTACAGTTATTTTCAATAAAACACTAAACACTAGATTTGACAGTCACAATTAAAGCAAAAAATTTTAATCCCGCGCCAAGCTTAAAATGTTCAGATAATATTATGACCCTATAAAATAAGAAGTTTTACATACATTCATTTAGGATGATATATATATATATATATATATATATATATATATATATATATATATATATATATATATATATATATATATATATATATATATATATATATATATATATATATATATATATATATATATATATAAAATAATAAGTTCCAAAATTTCCAATAAATCTTCATCCTGCAGTTCTCTAACATATAATGCTACTTGTGATAATTTTCATACATAAAATAGCTCTATAAAAGCACATGAAATAAAATAAAGACGATATTGATAAAGAAAATTCATCATTTAAAGTTGCTTGTATCTACTGCAAACATTTTAAAACTAAGAGACTTAAATATATAATACACTGCAGATTAATTCATAGATATATCAAGGAAATACCACTGCAATCAAAGAGCATTACAATAATCTATTACGTAGAGGTTACAATCTGAGAAAGCAGACTGTACAAATTATTGTACGGCATATATATATATATATATATATATATATATATATATATATATATATATATATATATATATATATATATATATATATATATATATATATATATATATATATATATATATATATAATATATATATATATATATATATATATTTATTAATTCTTACAATTTATTTATCGATCAGTATAATTATGAGGATGATCCAATTTAAAAAAATTTTCCTTTTAAATTCTTAACCGAATTTTTTTAAAATTTACAGAGTCATGTAATTCAACGATCTAAGAAAATTGAAATTTGACGTTCTTCTGTAGCTAAAACGGTTTAAATTTGACGTTCTTCTGTAGCTAAAACGGTTTAAAAGTTATTTGGAAAAATTTCACTCTAAAAAAAAGTGAACAGCGAGAAAAAGCCACATGACCTAAAATTGTACTATATATTCTCAGTTCCAATTGCAAGAAACTCTAGCAACATATTTTTGATACCCGCTTTAGGGAAAAAATTATGTGCTCTCAAAAATGCAACTTTAAATTTTTTTTGTTGAAAATTTACCCTACCAGAGAAAAAAAAAAAGCTACCCCTACTTCTTTAGGTTTTGGTGAGTGTATAGAAGAGATATGAAGCTACAAATTTCTCTCAGTACTTTATTCAATGCTATTTGTTCTTTACGAGATAATAGCCTCTCAAAAATTTGGTACTGAGAATATTACAGTTCAATTTTCGGGTCATTTCGACCAATGTTTTTTTCCCGCTATTCACTTTTATCAGGGGGAAATTTTTGAAGTAATTTTTAAACAGTTATGCTACAGAAAAACGTCAAAAATATAGTTTTTCTTAGATTATTGAATTACATGGACCCTGTAAATTTTAGAAAAATCTGTCAATTAAATGTTTTTTTTTTTCTTGAAATTTGAAATATTATATAAATGATATGTTTGCCAGCACAATAACTGCAATGCCACTTTTAAACGCATAAATAATCATATAATAGATTGGGACAATGCAAAAATCTTAACCGATTAATAGAATCCTATTATATTGTTACCGAGAAAAATTTTAATATATCTGAAGGGTTGGGGTTCGTTGAATTTCAAAGATTTTTGAAATTCTCGACTAATTAGCATGAAATTTTCAAAACTTTATAAAAAACTCGATTTCTGATGTTTTTCTGTATCTATAAGAGTTACAAATTTTTTTGAAATGACCTGAAAATTGAACTGTATATTTACAAATGTATTAGCTACAAAAACATCTAACAGACTACTGATATCTGATTTTTATTAAAAAAAAATGTTATTTGCACTTTTCTGACCAACTGTCAATTTTTTTTTGTTGTTGAAATTTTGGAAAAATTACCCTTGCTGACAAAATAATAATAATAATAATAAAGACTACGCCAACTTTTTAAAATTTTTTCAGGATGTATAAAGCTGCAAGTTTCTCTCAATACTTTATTCAATGCTATTTGTTTTTTTCGAGATATAACCAAAGTTGATATAACCTCTCAAATTTGGCAAATTTTCAAAATTTCCAGAATTTGAAGTTATATCTCGATAAGGACAAATAGCATTAAACGGTGTATTGAGACACAGTTGTAGCTCTGTACCTCCTCTAAAACACCTGACAAAAATAAAAAATATCCTTACGTGTATTTAAAAAAATAAAAAATAAATAAATAAATAAATTTCGAAATTCACGTGCATATTTTAAGCAGATATCAAATATCCCCACGTAGTGTTTCTTGCAATTGGGGCTGAGAATACACAGTTAAATTTTGGTTATTTCGACAAACCGTTATAGATACAGAAAAACATCAGAAATAGAGTTTTTTTCAGCGCTCTGAAATGCATATACCAGCAAATTTTATAAGAATCGGTCAAAAAATATTTTTTTTTTTATAAATTAGACCCTCCCCTTAACAATTAAAATTGTTTTATTATCTACGAAATTAAGGTTGAAATAAAACCAGAGAAAGTCCTCGGACAAGGTAGCCTTAGGCTAGTCTATATAGTAACATATGCACCTTTCTCCATTAATTCATAGGAATTGGAATTTACCTAAAGGTGAGGGACTGTACTTATGATATAATATAATGTAAGGTAATATATTAAATTGTTAAATGATATATGTGAAATAGTCTAATAATAGACTATGATATATTAAATAAAGTCTAAATAAATAAAACAAATATATTATTTTAATTATCATTTCGTAAGACTTAATGAATTTTATAGAACATACTTTACATCCACCTTATTATTAGAGATGTACCGATAGTATCGGTATCGGCCATTTTTTGTGGTATCGGTATTGGTTAATATGGCCGACACTTTGAATTCGACTACTAAGTGATGTCTTTACCTTAAAGGAGTATATTATGTCATGTTTGAATAATAGCGTTTTTTATATTTTGTCTTTTCTGCTGATTAATTGAGGTCTCTTCCTTCATTATTTTTATTCTATTATATTGTAGCTAGTTAAAGAATCTTCTTGTAAATTGTAATCATGTTAAAACATAAAAGCGAGTAGCTAAACTTTGTTAATACTTACTGGAAAATGGAAATGGAATATTTTTTGAATAAACACAAACATAAAAAAGTTGTTAGTATTATATTTGCATTTATTATTCCTAAAGGATATTTTACTTTATAAAAAAATATATTTGGGCACAACCAAATATGAAATACATGACTAAGTATTGGTTGTATATTGAATGCAATCCTCAGTTGCCTAGCAGTACACAAATTTTCTATCTTATTACTGTGTATTTCTTATAATAATTAAAGTATCGGTATCGGTACCTAAAAGAAATAGAGTATCGGTATCGGTCTCTTTACTGGTATCGGTACATCTCTACTTATTATCATGTTTGAAGTTCAATTGTGAAAAATTTACACTCTCGTACTATAAAAATACATGATTTTGATGAAACAAAAATGCTAATGAAATAAGTCAAATAAAACTAAATGCTAATGAACCAATCATAACCTTAATCTGAGATTCGAGAGAGCCAAACCCTACAAATTGAAAATAGACCTTCCCATAATCTAACAAAAGTCTGAAAATATGCGTAGACCCTAATTTTAATAATCTTATAACGATTTGAAAAAATAATGCGTAATTTGTTGGTCAAGGTCAATGTACTTAATTAAAAGTGTTAATTTTAATATGCGAAATTCCCTTACGTTTAGGTGCCTTTCTAGTGAAAACACCATCACGAAAACATTCTGACTAAACTGAACTACGCGTAGTGTGATATACCTACATTTGGCAACATTGTTTATTTGTCATTTTACCTCTGATAATAGACTAGGATGCACTGAACTGAATGAGTGTGTGTGGCAATGACAAAACTTGCAAGATAATGGAAGATCTCGCAACATGTAGTGGCCATGGGAAAGGTTGGCTTGGTCAATGCGGAGATGTCCCAGAACTTCCTTCCTGTTGACGGTTGCGCCGGAGAGGATGACCACTCACCAATGGCAGGTGGGAAATGGCCAGAGCTGCTAATGCGGGAGGAAGTCCTATTTAGTTACTGTCAACCTTCTTATTGCATGAGAAGGGGTCCAACAGAGTAATAAGTTTTCTGCAAGGGTGAAGACAGACGGCAGAGAAACTGTTGCATCAAGGAAACCATCGGAGAAACTGTTGCATCAAGAAAATCATTAAGATTCTGGACTGTACGGTCCTAAGTTCTTGCAAAACTGCATGAGAGAATAAATATGCGGTTGGTCTGGATTAGAGATCGAAATCTAAGAGAGAGTTAGCAATATAGCAGCGAGTTCTGCTATAAAGACTGGGGCAATGGTGGGATGGTAGTTCGCAAAACAGAGATCAGAAAAGACTGCACACGCACCAACTCGCTCTCCTGTTTTTGATCAATCTATAAATAGGTACCAGAATAGATTCACAATGAATCATAGAACTGGACTGGAGGGATACTTTTAGAATCCATAGAAAATGAATTGTGTTAATACCTATTGAAAATGGACGTTTTAAAAGTTGTTGTTGTCGTGTACTGTGTTTGCAAAAGGCCAGTAAAGATTTCGTGGTATTTCTTGCAAATTGGGAGTCAGTGCAGACGGATCAAAAGTTTGGAAGAGGTAACGAGCACATGCGTTCTCGGAGAATAGATTTGATCGATCAACAACCCAGGTCCTGGAGGCAGGAATGTGCAAGAGATTAAGAGCACAATGACAAGTCGTCTTCAGGCGTTTAATGTGGGGTGAATATGTACAGCTCTCATGGAAGATAAGACAGAGAAACTGAACCTGTGAATTAAATGGGATGCGAGAACCGTATAACACTAAATTGGAAAGATTGGAAAGAAGATGATGACGAAGTCTGCTTACTTTTTCTCGTAAAAGAGTACAGTTTTGGTTTTGGAAATTTAAGTGAAAGTCATGTGAATTACTTCAATCTGAAACGCTCTTCATGGAGAGTTGGAGTTGTCGTTAAATATGAAGTCGCGCTCCAACTGTGTATATGCCCAGACAGTCAACGCACAGGGAGAACTTGATGCTCTTTAAGATACGAGTGACCATGTCGTTAAAGCCAAGAGAGAAAATACAAAGCTGAGGACTCTAGCCTGTGAAGCCTTTATCCGGAGCAAAGTGACGAGACAGGATAAAAAAACATCAAAATGGATCGGTCCAATAGGCGCTGGATGAAGAGAAGCAGCTGCTCCCAGAAGCCAATAGCAACAAGCATTAAAAGAATATCAGTTTTCCGTGTGGTGTTATAGCCTTCTCAAGGTAAAAAAAAATATCCCCTTTCCATCTTGTCGTTGTAGAATGCTTCTCGGATGTCAAGATCCAATCTCAACAGGTATGAAGGTAAGCAAAGACTGCGAAAGCCAGATTAGTAACTTGAGAAGGCATGTCGACTCTCAAGGACCGAGAGGAGGAAGAGACCAGCCACAATCTCCTCCATTAATTTGCAGATGTGGCAAATTAACGAAATCAATCTCTGGTTGTTACCCAATTTCGGATTATTTTCACGGCTTGAGGACTGATGACATAAGCTGTGGTCCACACAAATGGAAAGGTGTTTATTTATTCAGATTCGATTGTAAATGTCCAACAAATAGATGCAGATGGGTGGAAGTGATGATAAGATGGTCAGGGCCAGGCCGGTCCGATACTCGTGAGAGTAAGTAAGTTGTGGTATGGTCTTCCTCTGCAGCTGTAGAGAATTTCGGTATTTCAGAAACGCGTCTAATGATGAACTTGAATGGCTAACAAAACAGTAGCCTAATGCGTCTGCGACAGCCGCTGGATATCCCCGACACAATCCGATTATGTCAGTAACATCTGGTCCATAACGGAGTATTGCAGAGGGGAAGTCACTGAAGTGGCAGGGGATATTTTCCAGACAACTTTCCATACTGAAGAAAGCTGTGGAGTTCACGGTAGATATATACATCCGAAAATATTGAATACACGTTTGATGTTTGATTCGGCGGGATCTTGCTACGGACGCTTTATAAAGTATCAAATTTGAGTCGATGGAGTTTCATTTGTATTGCTTAGAATTTTCCTTTTTCCAGTCAGCTTGGGCACACTCTTGGGACCACCAGGTAATTTCCTGGCTACTGCCCTCGGAAGACCGTGGGATGAGCGTTTTCGTAGCAAATAATCCGAAGACGTCGTTAGTGGATGAAAACTGTTCATTGAAGGAAAAAGTAAGATGGCTATTGCTTTATAGGAAGAGGTCCACTCTGCTCTATCATATCGCTAACTGAAATATGGCACCGACGTAGGACTCAGTGAAAGCTCTCATATGGCAATTAGATAATGGTTGCTACTAAGTAGATATTCGCAGCGGGACCAGGTGAAGCGATCCAAGAGAGAATGGATGCAAAGAGATATATCTATGCAGGTTGAGGAATGTGTCCAAGCGTTCGTAGAAAGGGAGCCCGGTGTTAAGGCAACCCAAAGAAAAAGGGTCTAAGAGGTCGATAAGAAAAAGAGGTAGTTGCTGAAAGAGGGCTATTAAATCGGCCTTAATGAACTCGCTACTGGGGGCCAAATATACTGAACAAACAGTATAATCTATGAAGAGAGAGAGGGAGAGTTGTGCAACCACGGCATGACGTCTAATCTGAAGCGGGATTGGTATAGGGTAGAACTGTGAATATATAAGTATCCCAGCGCCGACCTTAATCATGGTCATATTTGCTGCGGCTCGTAATCTAAAAGAAAACTTGCGATGACACAGCTGGAGTTCTTGAAGACAAAGAAGCTTGGTGTCACATATCTGTAAGTCGAACAAGTTCTTCAAAGTTTGAGTATTAACCACAACAGGAGCCATGCTATACCGTTATTGGTGTTACACTGATGATTTGCTTGAAACAATAGTCTCAATTTGATTACGGCTTCTCTGTATGGGAATCGGTGATGTCGGAGAAGCTGAGGAGAGGTGTACGAGAAGTATATACTGGTGGTAATTAATAATCGTACAACAGGAATTTAGGTTGCGCGACTGATTCCAAGAGAATGTCTCTTGTGGTATTTGGTATAGGAAATACCGTGAATACGGTATAGATTGATTCGGCGACTTTGTGAGGGCGACGTTGTTCGCCGGATGAAAGGGGGTCAGGAGATGTGGGAGCAACTTCGATGTCCACTGAGTGAGCGGGCCCAGAAATAGGTGGAGAATGTGGGACAGAGTCCTCTGATTTGACGTAGGAAAGTGCATAAAGGAAGATGTCGCCTTTCTGAGATGGCATTGCAGTGGAGGTTATAAAATCTATGGTAGGTTCCGTTGGTTTAACAGGGAAAGCTATCTCCGGTGGGGGTGTTGGAGAGACTCAAGGATTCCCAGAGATTCTGTGAAGAGTGAAATTCTAGAGTTGGATGCTCCGTCGAAGTGCTACCAAGCGAGTGACCCTGGAGAACTGGGAAATCCGCGTTGAACTGTACCACATTCACTTTCTTTCGGAAGCACATCATGCTTACCTTGAAAACATGTTTGTACAGTCCTTTTAAGTGAGCTTAAAGAGAAAGCTCCATGGAGGTTTCAGAATAACAGAAATAATTCAGTAAATTGTTGGAAGACCGATCGAGTGGAGGTGCGGTCGAAGCGAAAGACCGGGCATAGTTCAAGGAAGCAGCTTCGTTTACGATATAAGAATGGAGGCATTTTAATTTTATTTATTTATTTATTTTTTTTGAAACTGCCTTTTTTCCAATCGGGTCAAAAACGTCTTGCTTCAGGAATTTAGATATCCTATATTTTAAATACTAGTCCATAGTAATGTGCTTCTTCTTGTATCATTATTCAGGAACATTCATTTGAGTAGTGGTAGTAGGAGAAAGATTAGGTGAAACTTGTGCAGGTTCTCTGAACCTGTAGGGAGGACCAGACTTCCATGCAAGGTGGTGAGAAAGCAGATTAACACGAGTCTGGGTGGTCGAGCACCAGTGTTCGTTGTCTGGGTATTCAGTGAACCGAAGTTTGAAGTCCGAGACGCAGGCAGTTTTCGTGTTACAGCAGCAGTTTGCAAAAATAGCGACACAGGTTGGTTGGTGGCAGGACTGCATGAGTTTCACTAGAGATGTTGGAAGGGGTACCGCAGCGATGGAGTTTTGGTGAGTTAACGTGGTGGTGGTGTACTCTGTTATTATAGATTAGGATTTAACTTGAGCAGGATTTTTATCCCCTAGTTGAATTTTGGCATATCACCCGCTCAGTACACAGTTCCAACATCACCTGTTCAAACATGTAAGAAGGGCATTTTAAGGAGACGCTATGGGGTTCTCCCACATTTGGTGAAACGCGGAGCATTCACACAGGGGATGTGAAATTCCTCACCGAAAGTAGCAGTTATCTCCAAGTCTCCTGCAATATTTACGTGAATGACCAAAATGTTGGCACCCTGAAACAAGGTCTGGGTAGAGGGATAAAAAGGACGTACGCTGTAGCTAGAAAATCCAATTTTCCCCTTTGAAGGTGGAAAAGGCGCATTAATGATCAACATTATCGAGGATTCGGTGTATCAGGAGTTTCAACATGGTGGAAACCTATTGTTTGAGATGTCGGAGTATAACAGTGACGTCTTTTTCTCCAAGGCAGCAAAGTTCGTGCACTTGGGCTTATTTTGAAATGAGAGAGATCCCACTCAAAGACGATATGGTAGATATGGAGCTCCGAGTCCTGGTGGTAGATTGAACAAAAGACGCCTTTCACATTACAGCGACAAGTGTGTCCTAAACTCCTAAAACACACTCGAGGGCATCACTGCGAGATTCTGTAATCGGTGCGACGATTGGAGGTGGTGGATCGCAATAAAAAATACATCGGGAATAATGTATTTGCTAGCAGTCCCGGTGGAGAAGTATCATGAGTAGTAAACAAGCTAACTGGGGAATCTTTTCGAGGACGCACCTACCGTTTGGGCATCAGGGATGTCAAGGACGTACCTGGCGAGTTGAAGAGGTTCTCTATGTGAATATGAGGCATTGAAGCATTAATGTTGTGTGTGTATGTTCCAAAATCTGTTGGTCATTTTTCAATGCATTTTGTGTGTATGTGTTTATATATATATATATATATATATATATATATATATATATATATATTATATATATATATATATATATATATATATATATATATATATATATATATATAGTGATGGCATCCGCATTCGCATCTTCGAAAATTCAACATCCGCATCCATCCGCATCCGCACTTTCGAAAATTCAACATCCGCATTTTCGAAAATTCAACATCCGCATCCGCAAATTAGAAAATATGACATCCGATCCATCACTAATATAATATATATATATATATATATATATATTATATATAATATATATATATATATATATATATATATATATATATATATATATATATATATATATATATATATATATATATAATATAATTTTCCTGTAGTTGACGCCACCCTGCATTATGCGGGATACGGTGTGATGTATAAAATAATATATAATATATATATATATATATATATATATATATATATATATATATATATATATATATATATATATATATATATATATATATATATATATATATATATATATATATATATATATATATATATATATATTATCTAAAGACGTCTTTTCTGCTCCCTCAAAACTTAACACTAGGAGGCGTACGGTCCTAATGGTATCCTTCCTGTAGTTCTCAAAACTTATGCTTCAGAGCTTGCACCCTTCCTTGGTAAACTATTTCGTCTATTTCTTTCTACTTCAACCTTCCCTTCTTACTGGAAACGTGCGCTCATTCAGCCTGTGCCGAAAAGGGGGACCCCTCTCAACCCTCTAACTATCGTATCAAATTTCTTTAACCAATATTGCTATGAACAGTCCACAATAATAGAATAAGGGAGATGTATAAATGGAAGAAGGGTGTAATTGATAGAGAGGAGGAGAGTGTGCTAAAATGGTTTGGACTTACGTGTAGAATGAATGAGGACAGAATGTTGGGCAAGGTACTTTGATCCGATGTGGATAGGGGTAGGGGGAAGGGAAGGCCGAAGTGGAGATGGATGGATGGAGTGAGAGATTTTGATGGAAGTAATTTGAGTTAAGAAGAGGGTAGAAGATTTGTGGAGACAGAGAGAGATGGAGGGCGGTGGTGAAAGGGGTTGAAAGGTAAGAATAGGTATGTTTGTAAGGGAATTGTGGCGGGCACCACCCCACGAAAGTGGGATAGGTGATAATGATTATATATATTATATATATATATATATATATATATATATATATATATATATATATATATATATATATATATATATATATATATATATATATATATTATTATTTATATTATATTCATACGCATTCGCATATTCAAAAATTAACATCCGCATCCGCACTTTCGAAAATTCAACATCCGCATCCGCACTTCTCCAAAATTTGACATCCGCATCCGCAAATTAGGAAAAATGACATCCGATCCATCACTAATATATATATATATATATATATATATATATATATATATATATATATATATATATATAATATATATATATATATATATATAATATATATATATATATATATATATATATATATATATATATATATATATATATATATATATATATATATATATCATCACAGCAGAATTTCAACAATTAAAACTGATGACATTTAAAAACGAGGCGAAATTTTCCCACATATTTCCTCAATCTTTTTTTTTTTTTTTTTTCTTGTAATGATTCCTAATCATTTAATATTCGAGAGCAAGTATTTTTAAAACCAAATTTTATTGATTTATTATATATCTAAAATACGCTTGAAGAATATATTTTATTTTAATTTGGGAAGAGTTGTTCACAATATATTCATTGTGGAGTAAGCTTGCAACCTTTCACATCTGTTGGTTTTTGCGTGCCCAAGGGAACTTGCAATCCATCATCCAACTTCACCATTTCAGCAGGGTCAGGGCTTATGCTGCCCAAAACTTTGGTACTGTGCTTTCCTGCAGGTAGTCCTGCTATACAATATCCGCTTTTCAATTCAACCCTAGAAAAGGAAAAAAAATAGTTTTACGTCATCTTTCTAATATCAAACAATTTAGGATTTAAAATAATGAAAACTTCTTACATATCACCAAGAGCAACATCACATAATAGTAGTAATCCTATCGGGTTGTCAATGCTAGAATGACAGTAACCGGCAGATTTGGAAAACATATCAGCAAAGTAGATCCCATTTCCCCAATTGTAATCAGTTCTTAAACCCTGTAAAAACAAGGTATATATATATATATATATATATATATATATATATATATATATATATATATATATATATATATATATATATATATATATATATATATATATATATATATATATATATATATATATATATATATATATAATATATATGATGCACCGAAGGTACAAATTTGCCGAAGAAAAGTTTAATGTTTATATTTTGATCTATAAATATATTTTTAACAATAATAATAATTATAGTAGTAACGTTTATTTTATAAAACAAGGTTTATTCTTAATATAGTAATATTTTGAATAAACAAATATTTGTAAAATTTAACCTGAGCTATACTAACATAATTTTGTATCTGTATCAGAATGTAAATATTCTGTCAATAATCAATTCAACCTTTAACGTTTGTTTTACTATAACCTTCAATATTTATGTATTTCAAAGTTTATTTTAGAGAGACACTTATACAACGATTGGCTTTTGGTTTACTCCTTCCGAAAACGCGGCAGCGCAATATTCAATATTTAGCTTGCCATCATTGTTGAAAAAAAAAAATATAATATATATATATATATATATATATATATATATATATATATATATATATATATATATATATATATATATATATATATATATATATATATATATATATATATATATATATATATATATATATATATATATATATATATATATATATATATATATATATATATATGAAATTACAGTTCACGCGGCAATAATTTTTGCTAGTATACCTAATGGGTTCAATATCACATGCAAAAAAAAAAATTATTTAAGGATATAAAATTTGATCACATTACGAATACATTAATGCAATCCGAAATATAAAATAAAATTACTTTTTTTTTGTATAAGAAACTCAACATTCGCTGTTTTCCAATCTCAAATGTAAATATTAATAAATTTTTGGAATCTCACATTTCATAGGCTCCATTTCAAAATAGCTTAGATTGCAGTATTTCATGAAATAATTTTCAGTTTAAAGTTTGCTCCAAATATTTTAATGGTAAAATCTATTCATTTCATTCGTTCTTCTTCTTTTATATAGTTTATATATATATATATATATATATATATATATATATATATATATATATATATATATATATATATATATATATATATATATATATATATATATATATATATATATATATATATATATATATATATATATATATATATATATATATATATATTAAATATATCACCCTAACAACAACGAAAACAAAAGCTGGAACTGATAAGAAGAGAAGGAACAATAAGTTTATTGAATTGTTCATTTTTAAAAAACTTTCAAAAATTTAAAGCAAAGCCAAACCTGAGACAAAATTCCAACAAAATTTGTAAGTCTAGAACCATGCCAAAGAAGTTGTCTATTATGAAGCTTTTTAAATGAACTAAATTGTTCTTCTTCTCCATGCCTATTGATTTTGAAGACCTGTTAATAAAAATATTATTAATTTTTTTTTTTGCATATATTATATATATATATATATATATATATATATATATATATATATATATATATATATATATATATATATATATATATATATATATATATATATATATATATATATATATATATCGTCATCGTCAAATAAAACTAATAACATAAGCCGACGACATATCCATTACGATACAAGACCCTTCCATACCCATAGCCATCACAATCACTCAATCATACATCTAACAACTGGAAACATGGCTAAAATCAAACACAACAGAACACCTCCTTCTGTGATGCCCCTCCATCACTTCTCCTCTCTGAGAAACCTTTGGGAAAGGCCGGCGGCAGTTGCGTATTTCCTGAAAGTGGTGTGGCCCTTCCAATGAGGATGGTCCAAGGGGATATATATATATATATATATATATATATATATATATATATATATATATATATATATATATATATATATATATATATATATATATATATATATATATATATATATATATATATATATATATATATATATATATATATATATATATATATCAGGATGGTTAATTATCATCGACAAAAGCCGGTTTCTCAATCGTCATCGCAAATTTTCTGACGATTATTTTCCACTTTTCCCCCCACTAATTTACGTATATTGTCTTATAAATGTCTCTGCTCTACCCTCTTCTACTGAGAGTGAAAGGCTGCTTAGTAGTAGAGGCCAAATATACATTCCAAGGAAACTGGTTCACGGTCAGCCACAGGAAGGCTTTTCCGTAGTAGGTAAGCCAGGATAGCTGTAGGGTCATCTAATTTCAGGGGCATAACCCGTGCCTTTGGAGGTGTTGCGAACAGCAACAGGAACGGAAACAAAGGGGGCGGTCCCAAGTTGTGACAACCGGTAGAGTGTAAAGCTCTGACATCAAAACGTGGCTCGGACTATGAGGGAGCCGTTCCTCAGCAGGTATAACTTGGTAGTTAGTCGTGTTGAGGGCATCCTCTAGGGCCTCACTAAGAACGAGATGGCTTCGCGACGTAAGGAGTTGAGAAATGGGCGAACTGAGGTAAAAATAAAGAAGATAAATGGCACACCCAGGGGCTCCTGGTGGTGGATCCGATAACGGCATCACACTGATCTCATGAGCATTAGAATAACAGAGGTTGGGTTTCTGCAAAACGAGTCGTTGGCAGAGATGTCTTGCAAAAAGTGATACGAGACACAGTGGTGACAGAGGTCGATTGAGCATCAAGAGTTGGATGAGATGGAGTCCCAGAAAGAGACCCTACGAGCACAGGAGAAACGCCAGAAGACGGACGTGACTCACAGATATATACATCAACCAGGGCATAAAAGCCCCGGTTAGATTTCTGCCTAGGAGAAGCCTGGAAGAGGATCTAACAGAAAATGTTGTTCGTCTTTGTTTAAAAGCGAATATCTAGTATATGATTAATACATAGAAAAAAAATTTTTGCACACTAACTTCACGTAGAAGAAACAAATGTAACAATGAATCTAATGATACAGAAAAAAAACTGTAGGGTCAAGAAACGGAGGTGGCGTGATAAAGAAGGAATGGCCTATTCACAACAACAAGCCAGAGTCCAGAGCCCAATACATCCCTCCCCGAAACCCCACATCAAGAGGGTGGGCTGTGGATGTGGCTTATGGAGAACTCCCCTGAAACTCCACCCATGAACCACATGGCAAGCGAAGCGAACCCGGAGATTATGAACTCAAGGGCAGGACAGCTTCCTACGGTGATTAGTCGAGGTCCGGGTCACATACAATGGGCGAAAGGCGAAAAGGATCGGTTTTTTAACCGGTACACTCATCCTCGGGGGAAGGAGAGTAGAATGGACTCGGACCCGTGCAGGAACAAGCCTCCGGAAGACCACAAAGGCCAAGTGAAGGGAGAGGAAAGGGGAGGGACTGCACGGAAGGAAGCGGAATTATTTTCAAGGTACATTGGAGAGAAGAATGAGGAGCACGCAACCCCCCCAAAAAAGTGGGAAACAGAAAAATCATAAGAGGGAAAAAGAAATAAAAAAAGGAAAAGTGCTACTTCGAGGATATCAGACAGTATATACCAGACCCCCTCACCGGGCATGTTAACGAGTGGGATTAAAAAGATAAAAAATATCAAAATGAAACAGGTACATGGAGAATTAGAGGTATGGAATTGGTTCAAATTAAACAAGAATATTCAAATTGGAAAAAAGGAAAGATACTATAAGACTTATAAAAGGAAGGTTGAACATATTCTTCCCAGACAATTCAAAAAGTGGTATACGAGTCCCCACCCTCACCCCACCACGACGAGGTGTATATGTATATGGGGGAAAGGAAGAAAGTTTATATTTCAATTATATTGTACAAAGCCAAAGATTAAAAATTTACCTTTTGTACGCAACAGATAGAATAAGAGAATCTTGAAAAAACTTGAGTATTTTTAAAGTATTTATGAATCATTTTAAACTCGTCAGAAGACTCTTCCAAAACTTCAATGTCAGTCTTCAGCTTTTTGTAAGCTTCGTCAAGAGGATGCATTGACTTGGGTTCCTCACTCTCACTTTTCAGTAGGTTATAAGCAATTTCGATTTCTTTTAAGCTGCTCACCATATCAATTTTATTCTGAAATACATTGGTCATGAGAAATGTTAATAGGTAATACAAAGCTACATGAAGTATTTTGAAGCTAAAATAATGAGTATTAAATGCTAGTATTTATTAAAAAAATAAATAAAATGAAAATATTAAAAAATAAAATAATTATTTTTAAAAGTATATATATATATATATATATATATATATATATATATATATATATATATATATATATATATATATATATATATATATATATATATATATATATATATATATATATATCATATTATTTATTTATATTATTTTTGTTCAAGTACAAGGTAGGAGAAATGAGGATTGTATTTTAAAAGTACAAAACATTTTATTTTTAAACCATAGTCAATAATATGTAAATTTATATTTTTGAGATTAATTCATAATTTCTGAATTACTGTCAATAGTATAGTAAAATATATAAGAACTTAATTAAGGCAAATAGTAAATAAAAAATATTATAAAAAAATAATCTAACTTTTATTAATCCTGTAAATCTTTATTCTTTTTTCCAAAGTGTTTAAAAACTACAAGCACAATTCTATTTAATGCTACAATGCACATACATTACAGTTTCAAAATTCTTGTCAGTCAAGTGAGTATATCAACATGGTCAAGGTGAACGAATTTTTTTAAACCTGCGAGACTGAAGATTCTTTCCACAGGTGCAGAAATAGCCAAATATTTGTGTGGCCACTTTGGCCGTTTTGGAAACCTCTCTCTAAATTTTCAAATATGTCAGAACAACCTTTTCTTCAAATACACAAAGTTGACTGAAACATTTATATTTCAATTTTAATGTGCTCCTGCATTTGGCTTGCGTCTTGCGAGTTTTGAGCCGAGGAAGTCATAAAACTGAACAATTTCTTCCTCTTTGGCGGACAGTTTCCTGAACTTGATTCCAGCATAAACCCTGATAATGCAATATCAATATTTGAAGCTTTTGTAGCTTCTTTGAAAGCGAACTGTGTTGTCTCTAAGAAGGAAGAAATAATTCGACTTTCTTTATTTAAAGCAACATATTTTTTGCCTTTTTCCTCTCTAAAGGACCAATCCAGTTTAACCTAGGATCGATTATACATGCCAATTGATATGTTTTTTTTTTTTAAATACAACCGAAGACGCTTTTGTATGGATTTTTAAATCAAAATTTTAGGACATAAGAAAAATATTGATGTTAAAGATTCAAAAGGGTCTATCAAGACTGTCTCAGAATCACATTTTGGAGCCGATTCTTCAAGTGTAATTTCAGAGGTTCTTGTGCTTCCTTCTGGTCCTGAATTTCTCCTATTCAAGTGGTTTCCAAGTTATTTGGAAAAATATTGATCAAAATATTTTCATCACTGGACTACAGTGCGCTACACTGGAAAATATATTACTTAATATGAAAGAGGATATTATGAAACTGGCAATGAACGCGCTCCATTGATGAGGAATAAGATATAAGAATATATAAAAAGGACAGAGATTTATTGACTTCGTCTTGGCCAGAAATTATATCAATAATAGCCACCCCAATATTCAATTTTCTCGTCGACGAAGTCAATAGCTCTTTGCCCTTTTTAGATATTCTTATATCCCATTCCTCAGATGGTTTTCCTCTTCTGTTTATCGCAAGCTTTCTTCCTCTTTACTTGGTTTTAATTATTGCAGTGCAACCTCGTTCACGTACAAATCTTCTACTATCTCTACTTTCTTTACACAGAGTTTTTCATATCACCTCTTCTTTGTGGTCTTTCCACCTTTAACTCTCTTATCTTAAAAAGTTTTTTACATTCAACTTTTTCCCTTCATCACTCATAGATTTATCTATTAACAAGTTTATTTCGAAAATCTAACGACCGATTATTCCCATCCCGACGGTCCCTAAACTTAATATATACCTTAAGATTCCATACCTTGGCTCACTTTCCTCCTCTCTTAATAAAGAACTTCATTCCATATTGCCGCATCATTTTCCACAATTAATTTTCATTTTATAGGTGTTAATTCATTTTCAATTGTCTTTTTTTAAATATAAGGATACTCCTACCAACAAAGTTGAGGTCCTCTGTTGTATACGGTTTTAAGTGCGCAGGATGTGAACTCCTGCTTACGTGGGCCAGACAGGCCTACAACTGCAACTTAGGATTCATAAGCATTTCGGTACATCCTTTAGAACACAACTTCCGTATTCCAATCCTGAATTCTCAGCCATCCGCAATCATTCTCAGTCAAACGATCACACCCATTTCGCTCCACAGATTTTAATATTTTAGCTTCTAGTCCCTAAGACTCTGACAGAAAGATTTTGTAATCTTTATACATTAATTGTTTAAAACCTCTGTTAAATTCTTCTACATCCTCAGCCCCACTATTAATTGCATGATATTTTATAAATTTGTCAATACTTATATGTATATTTATTTATTTAATTTTGCTAAACATGTTAATATCCTACTTTTACAGTCTTCAACCAACTAATTTGTTCATTATTCAGTGCTGTTTGATCCTATAGGATGTTCATTTAACTTTACTATATCGCATAACCAGTCATCCTTTTATGTGCTCTACCTTAACTTTAATTGTAAATTTTTATTTGTAAAGTGATGTTATTATTTATTCTCTGTGTTAATCTATTTATTTTTCCTTTTAGATAATTTGAAAATGGATTTTGATATAAATACGAAACGACATTTGTTTAATATATTTATCTGCTTATTCATTTTATTATCATTATTAAACGTAAATTTTTAATTACTTTCAATGCTGCTTCCTACGCTGTTCCCAATATTATTTATTCTTTCTATAAGGTTCCCAAGGAACAAATCTATTGCTGATATATATATATATATATATATATATATATATATATATATATATATATATATATATATATATATATATATATATATATATATATATATATATATATATATATATATATATATATATATATATATATATAATATATATATATTATATTTATATTTTATTTTTATTTATTTAAGTTTAATTGCCTATTAATTTTCACAAGTTTTATACTTTTTTTCAATTCTTAATTGATTCCTTAACTCGGTCCAAACAAGACAAAATGTAGAAAAAAACACCCTTTCAATTGAGGTAGAAAGCTCAGTAAGTTACAGCAAAAATTTACAAAACACTGGTTTTGAATTACTGTCCTTTAATGTCCGATTCTCCTTGACATCACCACTTTGTTGGTTTTCTCCTTGTTTAAGATCAGAAATGCAGTATTGCAAAACTTTCATTATACTTCCCTAGTGCTTTCAACATTTGAAACTTAAGACCATTCATGCCCTAATTTTTTTGGGATCACAGAATGTTGTAACAAGGAATAGCTCTTAGTTTATCAAACTTTAAATTATGACGCAAGTTGAATAGAAACAAAAATTATATGTAATTGCAATTAAAGCTGTAAATAAAAGTTTTTGAAAAAGCCCACTGGACCTGTTTTCTTGTTTTTTTGAAATGGAGAAAAAAAAAAAAAAAGGGCATAGTGGTTTTTTTTTGCCAACCCTTATATATATATATATATATATATATATATATATATATATATATATATATATATATATATATATATATATATATATATATATATATATATATATATATATATATATATATATATACCTTAATGTATTCTTCATTATCCAGTAATGGAGGGCTTTTAAATCCAAAATTATGTGGGATGAGAGTATAAAATCCTATTGGAGCAATCTAGGATGTGATTTTTTATGGTTACAATTTCAATATTGGCTGAAGACCTTGCTTTTGTTTTTTCACTTTCCTCTTTCTTACTCAACTTTTCTGTCCATTCCATTGCTTCAGAAAGAATTTTAAAAGAGTCTTCTATCTGCTTCTGATTTAATTTTCCCAAAGGCATCTTTTCCAAATCAAGCTAAAATACAAATATAACAAATTAAAATAGTGAAAGAATGAAAAAAAATATTCAAAGATAAAACATTTAGATATGCTAAGAGATGCTAACCTCATGCTCCAACATAGTGTATTCCATTTTCGTCTCATCAAATATAAGAGAAATCAAGTCTTGAATTGCCGGAGGAAGTTTACTCTCGGGTGTATTGGGTGTATTTACATTTAAGTTATTTTCCTGAAATTAAGGAGTAATTTGTAATTCATTTCACTTTTTTTTAAATGAAGGGAATAATCAACCAAAAATAATTGGAATTTAAAAATATTTATTAAAGAAAATATTAATGATGATTCTAAGAATGTTAAAATCTAGAAACAATGAAACGCATTTGCTGGAATTCGGTGGGCTGAATGTGACTTATTACCAAAACTCACCTACCTTTTTTTATCAATACTTTTATTGAAAACTTTTAACAAAATTTAATTTTTAATAATATAAATATTTCTAACTATTCTGATAAGTATGAAATGTAAGTAAAAAGTTTGCGTAAAAAAAAAAAAAAAAGTTTTCAATGTTTTCTTCCTACTAACTTAAAAACTGGAAAAACTTCCATAAAATACTACTAATGGTAATCACAGAGTGACTATCAGTTTTGATATATATATATATATATATATATATATATATATATATATATATATATATATATATATATATATATATATATATATATATATATATATATATATATATATATATATATATTTTTTTTTTTTTATTCAATACACCGTATCCCGCAAGATGCAGGGTAAAGAAACATAATATATATATATATATATATTTTTTTTTTATGTCTCCTCCGGTGGGCAAAGGCCAGAGGCCTACCAAATTCCACCGGAGTTGGGAAGGATCTATTATCATGGTCGATGGTGGCCGACGTGTCCAGACACACGGCGTTTGAAAGTATGCAAGTCAAAGGAAGTTGGGAAAACAGATGAAGGGAGTGTGTTCCAGACTTTACCAGTAGAGTATATGTAAGACTGGGTCGGAAGTTGGACAGAGAAAAGATGAGAATGTGTAGAAAGGCGTGTCGCACGAGCTCTTCTCAATGGAGGAGGTATGCAACGAGAGAGTTCAGAAGAGCAGTGTCCGTTGTAATAGCGATAGTAAAGAGAGAGTGACGCAACAATTCGACGGGCAGAAAGAGATTGAAGAGAGTTAGTAAGAGCAGGAGAGTTGATGAGACGAAATGCCCTTGACTCCAACTTCTCTAAGAGAGCTGTATGTGTGGAACCACCCCAGATGTGCGAAGCATACTCCATACAGGGACGAACAACACCCCTATACAGAGCAAGCAACTGGGGTGGCGTGAAGTAATTCTGAAGGCGCCTCAGAACACCCAACCTCTTAGAAGCTTGTTTAGAAAGAGAAGTAATGTGATCTTTCCAAGAAAGATCACGAGAAAAAGAAACACCAAGAATATTAAGGACAGATGAAGGCATGAGTTGTGTGTTTTCGAAGAAGATATCATAGTTGTGTGGAAGATTGTGTCGAGTGGAGAGATGGAGGAACTGAGTTTTTGAGGCATTGAAAACAACCATGTTTTCTCTGCCCCAATTTGAAATACGAGAAAGATCAGAGGTTAGTTGTTCCAAGGCTACCCTTCTCGAGTCTATCAACTGCTGTTGGGTGGGACGTTTTTCAAAATGGAAGGAATAATGAAGGGTGGAGTCATCAGCATAGGAGTGGATAGGAGATGAGGTGATAGAGAGAAGGTCATTAATGAAGAGTAGAAAAATGTTGGTGATAGTACAGAACCCTGAGGAACACCACTGTTAATAGATTTAAAGGATGAACGGTGGCCGTCTACAACAGCTATAGAACGACCGGAAAGGAAATAGAGAAGATCACAGAGAGAAGGATATATATATATATATATATATATATATATATATATATATATATATATATATATATATATATATATATTATATATATATATATATATATATATATATATGATAACTTAATTTACATATATGTAATTTTAGGATCAATTAGAAAATTGACAGATTTCAATCGAAAATAGGTTGTAAGATTATTTGGTAGTCCATTTTCAATTGCATCTGTTTAGACTGTCCAACTTAATAATCCAGAGGAATAGTGCCCTGAAAGATTAAATAGCTTTCCATGAAGCTTATAAGTAAGCCAAGATTAATTAGCTATTGACCACATAAGTACTGATATTAGTGTTAGATTTACTGATCCTCAGAATAGTATGACGACAACATAACACCGTTCAAACTCTCCAGTTTTAATTCTTATGAAAGTTTGAAAACATTGCTCTTCGTTTCTTACTCAGATTCTTTAGTAGTTTTTCAGGAACTGCTTATTTTCTAAGGAAATTTTAAGTGTCTTCTCATTTGACATTACAACTTTTTGTATGTTGGATATAATTTTGGAAGATTTTAAAGGAAAAATATAGTTTTTTTCTGATTAATTGTGAACAAAAAATTAAAAAGAAGCGAAAAAAATAGGAAGTAGAAGAGGTGGTAAAAGACACTGAGACAACGTTCTAAGATAAAAAGCGTACTCCACACAATTCTGTGGCTCAACCATGACATTCTAAATACCATTCAAAGGTCATTTAGTATATTGTAAAATGTAAAAACTTGGCAGATATCAAACATGACCAAAAACTTTTTTAATGTACAATTCATGCCATTTGTATACTGAAAAATGGTTGTGGAGGAAAAGAAATAGCTGGAAGAACTAGGGAAATAAAAGACGTACGAAAGTAATTATATATATATATATATATATATATATATATATATATATATATATATATATATATATATATATATATATATATATATATATATATATATATATATATATATATATATATATATATATATTCCTTATTGCAGTATTTGAAAAAATATACGTAAATAAATACACAATATATTTATTTATGCCTTTAATCACCACACCATTTTTAAGCATTTTTATGAGCTACTCTTATGATATTTTTAAAGTTCAAAGAAAACTGGTCCAAAACTTTAAACAACACGATTCTGTTCTAGAAACTATATAAAAACATTTATTACATTATTTAATCGTTGTGCTTAAAACTTTTTATTAATAACTATAAACTAAAATTATATTAAGAAGGTATTTGATTTCTTTTTAGGTAAGTATGGAACCTTTTCTGTGACGTGGGGGCCTATGCTTATCTTTGGGTAAGTGTTCCTCTTTAGTGAATTTTTATTTTATTTTTTTAATGTTTTTTTTCAGGTGTAAGACCAATTTTGTAATAAATCTTTTTAATTATGACAAATAAGAGAATTAATCTCCTCTAGTTAATCGTAGACAGGTATTTGAAATTTAGAAAAAGGATTCAAATAGTATAACCAAGAATAAGGATACAGATGACTAACTTTAGAAGTTTCTGTTTACAAGAAGAATAAAACCTCAATAGAGAATGTACAATTGAACTTTCTTGTCTCAATCTTTACTTAACTATTTCTCATCTATTTTACTCTCGTAAGTTTATTTGTCATTCATCGATTCATCGAAGTATCTTCCATTTTGTGACAGGTGAGTTTTGACCTTGTTGTCTTTAAGTAAAGTTTAAAAATTATATGAATCAGTATTGATAAAAAAAAATGAAACATGTCAAATACACATCACTCCATTAAGTTTAACAAGAAAAAAATAAAAATTTTCAGCAGTGTTTGCATAGGGCATCTCGCAAACTGGCCCAAATACAAAGTATATACAATGAAAGGATTCTAGCCCCGGTCGGTCCCTATATATATATATATATATATATATATATATATATATATATATATATATATATATATATATATATATATATATATATATATATATATATATATATATATATATATATATATATATATATATATATATATATATATATATATATATATATATTATATATATATTATATTATATATTTGTTATAGTTTGAAAATAATGATAATCGATATATTAATATTTTTTACTACTTGAGCATCCCTAACGTATATATTTTATGCAATAGCCATCACCTGAGTTCTGCATCTGTTGAATCGAGACAAGACCTTCTGAGTAAAGCTTTAACAAAAATATGCCAAAGATTTAATTAAACTTTTAATAACTGTTGAAAAAGAATACTGAGGAACCTAGAACTTGCTTCAAGAAGCAAGCTCACGACTACACAATGGCATGAATAGTGAAAAAAAACAACATTCCCTAATGAAAAGCTAAAATAACTCTCAACCATAAGTAGCTGTGTACTTATAAACTACAAACTGCACCAATTTTAACAGATCAGAAGGTAGAATGCATTCTGCTTTTAATTTTAAATCGTCAATGTAATTATTTTGAATTTTCACAAAGCATCTAAATTGATTCAGTATGTTCAAAACCACAAGTACGAACTCTAATAAATATAATTTGTTTTCTTTTAAAAAGTCCTCATAAAACATCGTGATTTTTAGAAACACTTGTTCGAAAGTACTGAGATAAACAAGAACTATTTAATTCGTTTGTTGAAAAGAACACTTGAAAAATAAATGCAAACATTAAAGGCTCTCGATATTCCTACACAAAATGTTAAATTTGCAACTTACCTCCAAATAATCGATCTTCATAGGGAAATAATATCCTGGAAGCTTTTTCTGATTTTTTGAAGAAAACTTGTTACCAGTTTTCGCTTCATAAAGTTCATTAAATTGAGCAAGAGCATCTTGTAAATGAGAGTTGTGAAGTACGTGAGTACTTCCTATGTCTGTACCAATACGTCCCCACCTTCGGAATAAATACCACCTGTTAAAAAAAAAAAAAAAAAATTTGAAATCAATGAAACTTTATGAAAAACCTTATTTAGGATTAATGTGAAAATATTTGACTATACTAAAGTAAATGAAAAATTAAGTCATATTCAGGAAGTATATGAGAAAATAATCGATCATTGAAGTTTTCAACACTGGTGTTTCAACAGATGTAACGGAAAGCATGAAGAATTGAGATATTTCATGTTGTCAATATTTCACCTATATGATTTACTACAAGATTATACATGTCCTTCATATTTAGAACTATTATTTCAAATTAGCAGAGAAAGACTGGCTAGACTGGTATAGTTTATGCAACAACAACAACAAAAAAAAAAAAGCAATAAATTAAAATAAAAAATTCTCTCATGGACTTTTCTGTTTAGCTATCTTTTATTTCCCTCACCAATGAGTGATCAGTCCACAGGCTGGTAAATGCTTTATTATTTATCATTTCTAGAATATAAGGTATTTGCAAAAGACAAGAAATTATATAATATAGAATAAAAAGTAGTGCATAGTGTTCAACACTTAAAATTGAGTTGTAATTTCAAAAGAGACATACTCTGAAAACTTACAACATACAATCGTAAGTACTAAACTCTTGCTTTGTTAACAAAATCCATCTACAGACAAGGACAATCTATTATGAGAAAAGAGGCGCGAATCGAAAGTGCTTGGGATAAACAAAAATTCTTTTATTTGCTTACTCACAAAAAGAATTCACAATTCATATGGATATCAGAGATTAAATGATTTCAAAGTTGAAAATTAGTACTTCGAAATAAGTAATTCAATACTCCCAATCATTCTGATAACTAGAAAATAATCACAATAATCACTGTCATATTAACATAATTAAAGCTTAATCAACTTATGCTTACCTATGAACTCTCCCTATGAAACTATTTTTTTTTTTTATAAATTTAACATTTATAACATTATGTTTTTATATCTACGAAAAGGTTTTATTTTGTAACAAATATTTATAATTTTAGATTAGTTAACAAAAGCAAAATAAAACTTACATTGTTTTAGTGTAATTTTCTAATAATTGAATCTTATAATAAGAATTACTTCCTTTACTGATGTCAACTGAACCAAGGACAACGCTGTACAACTTTTCCCTTTGCTGAAACAGTAAGAAAGTTAATTTAATAAACTGTTTATGTCAATAGTACGAGGAAATCTAATCATTAGGAGTGACAAAAGAGGGATGCCATTTTCATTAAAATTTAATGGAGAAAAAATGACCTAAAAATGTCAAGTTAATTAGACGTTTGAAAAAGAAAGTCAAATTAAAAGATAAAAATAGATTTATCATAAATAAAGAAAAGGAAAGTTTCCTCAGCACTCCGAAATACACCGGTGCGGTGCTACTTTCATTTTAAAATTATGCAGAATAGGCTAAAACTATCAACTCTTTTTAATATTAAAATTTTTTTTTTTTTATTATCTGACTCTGGATTAACCAAGAAAAATATTTTGATGACTTCAACTTGGCGTCAAAAACTTTCTTCCTTCTGGTTGTGGCTCCAATCAAAACATTTGCTTCACATCATGACAACAGTAACATTTTCAAAACTTGCATTTCACAGCTGTTCTGAATGCTCAGGGCAATTGAGAGGATATTCTTCAAGTTTTATTTTGTTTGGAATAAACTACGAAACAAACTAGAAGACGAAAAAGTCCAGGAGCTCATCAAAATATAGAAAAAAAATTAAATGAATTTTAATTAGATTGTTACATTTAATAATTTAAAAAAAGTAATAATTTGCTGTATTTTAAGGAAATTAATGCTTTCAAATTTTTCGCTTTATTTGCAACCGGGGAAGATGATATATTCAACCAATTTTTGTTTCTAAAGGACTTAGCTGCCACTGGCAAAGATATTTTCCAAACTTTTGATTTTCACATTACATCTAACGGAATATCTTGCAGTTACTGTGTTGAGATTTGCACTAAAGGTGCTCCGAGTATGACTGGTATTCTCAAAATGCTTTGTAACGATGGCGAAAAACATAAATCCAAAAATATTTCAAACTCACTGCTTCAATCTCCGCGAAGCTCTAAAATTCAAATTTTCAAGTGTGAGTTGTCTTGGTGATGATGTTTACATGGTTAATAAAATCAACGGCAAGTTCTCGCAAAGTCGTTTTTTTACATAGCTGTGCGAATCCATAGATGTCCGTTTTGAATCTCTCTTGTGTAATACTGATTTAAGGTGGTATTCTGGGAATTAACTCGGAAACGAAATTATTATCTTTTTCATGGGTAAAAATGAAAGAATATATTCTGATCTATTCACTGATAATTGGTATTCAAAGCTTGCTTACCTTGCTGATATATTCGAGCACAAATTTAAAGTAGACACTAACATGCAAGGACTGTGTTAACTTCAGCTGACAAAATCGCTGATCCAATGGATAAAATTAAAATGTAACTTTTCCGTTTGAGGATTTGGGAATGTGTATCACAGATATGTTTCTCTTTCTTACAGCTAAGATAATCCTAATTCTTTTCTTCTAAATTGTGTGAAAAGTCACAAGCTTAGTGTAAGAAAGAATAAAGAAAAGAGTATGCCTGAATTCTAAATCTTCTTTCAGGAACTGTAGATTTGAAAGGTGCATAAATTCAAGATGCTAAATTTTTTGACTTAAAATGATCGAAGTCTGATGTTGATTTAAAGAAGTCTCCATCAATATCTTTACGATCTCCTTAAAAAATGAATATCCTTGTTTGACAAAGAAAGTTAACACGGATTTTAAACCTTAATTAAAAAACAAAAACATAAAAAAGGCAGAAATCCTCATCCACGAACATGAAGGATGATATAAATGTGTATTTGTCCAATATTCAATCAAGAATTCAAGACAGTTGCTGAAAACATCTGAGAAAAATTTCACAATAACAAGGATGGTGATGGATTTTTTTTTTTGTTAAATTTACATTTGAAAATGTTATAAATTTTTTTTCATAATTTATTTTCAATATTTGCAGGCATAAAAGCTAAGAAACTTTTTTTTCTATTAAATAGTACTACTTTGTTTATGGTTGCGATATATATATATATATATATATATATATATATATATATATATATATATATATATATATATATATATATATATATATATATATATATATATATATATATATATATATATATATATATATATATATATATATATATATATATATGACAGAGAAAAATTTTCCGCACGCCAGGACTCGAAACCACTGACAACAGCGTCGCCGTTAGAAAGTGAACATAAGGCTCTACCACTGAGCTACGCCGCCTTCCCAGAAAAGAAGGCATAGTAGAACAGTTTTCAAGCACTTATGCTTCGAATCACTGTAGCAACTCGGTACTTTTTTAAATCCATAGGAGGGTGCTTGGAGCCCCTACTGGGGCTACATTGGCATTTTGCTGGGGGCTCCTGGGTTACAGGAGCAACCAACCAAGGTCAAGCAACGCCAACATGGGCACAACAACTGTTGCGACAAATTTAGCAATAATAAGACAGAGAAAAATTTTCCGCACGCCAGGACTCGAAACCACTGACAACAGCGTTGCCGTTAGACAGTGAATGTTGGCGTTGCTTGACCTTGGTTGGTTGCTCCTGTAACCCAGGAGCCCCCAGCAAAATGCCAATGTAGCCCCAGTAGGGGCTCCAAGCACCCTCCTATGGATTTAAATAAGTACCGAGTTGCTACAGTGATTCGAAGCATAAGTGCTTGAAAACTGTTCTACTATGCCTTCTTTTCTGGGAAGGCGGCGTAGATCAGTGGTAGAGCCTATATATATATATATATATATATATATATATATATATATATATATATATATATATATATATATATATATATATATATATATATATATATATATATATATATATATATATATATATATATAAGGAAGTGCGCTGACCTTCATGGTTCTCCTACTGATAAAAATTTCTGGCCTCTTGCCAAAAATATCTCTAATAACTTCTGTAAATTTGACTTTCCTCCTCGTATTCGCTCTGTTGTTTCTGTAGCTAATACTCTTTCTGAAAAGGTTAATCTCTTCGGCCTTTTTACATTTAATTCTACCTTACTCAATTCTGTCATCCCTCCTCCTACTCCTTCTCCTCTCAGGTATCCCATGTCTCTACCTGTGATTACTCATAATCGGCTGCATGGGATCCTGATATCTATGAACGTCTGACGGAGTGTGCTTCCGAGTTAGCGCCTGTCCTCGTTCGTCTCTACTCTCTATGCCTTAATATTAATACTTTTCTTTAATGATGTAAGAGAGCATTTATTCAGCAGATCCCGAAAAAACGGTAGCCGCTCTGACCATTCCAACTATCGACCTATAGCTCTCCCATGTGTTCTGCCTAAAATTTTTGAAACTTTCTTCAACTCTCATTTGGAATCTCATTCTCTTCTCTCAGATCATCAGTATGGCTTTCGACGCTCCAAGTCAACTGGTGATATACTTTCCTATCTTGCTGACCTATGGTCTTCTGCCCTTAGGGACTTCGGGGACTCTTGTGTGTGTGGTGGAGCTTGACATATCCAAGGCTTTTGACCAGGCATGGCATGCGTGACTGCTATCTAAGCTCTCTTCCTTGGATTTTCCTCTTTGCTTACTCTTGTCTAGTTTTCTCTCAGATTGTTCCATTTCGGAACTTGTAGATGGAACTACCTCTTTTCCTGTTAATTGTGGTGTTCCTCAGAGTTCTGTTCTATCTCTCCAACTTTATTCTTGCTTTTAATTATTGATCTTCTCAACTGCACTTCTAACTCTGTTCACTCTTATGCTGATTGACTTAACTCTGCATTCTTCTACTCATTTCAAATCTGCTCCCTCTTTTGCTTCTAGAGTTGCTTCAATTCAACTTTACAATTCTCTTCTTGTCGAGCTGGATGTGATTTTAAGGTGGGGTCATAGCAACCTTGTGAAATTCGACTCTTTAAAAACTCAATTTCTTTATATCTTCCTCTCAAAAACACCTTCCAACTTTCCTATCTTTTTCGGTGGCTCTCCCGTCTCACCTGTAAATGAACATTAACATTCTTGGTCTAAACATAAACAATAAATTGTCTTGGAAACCACATATCACAATGGTTGCTAAGGCGGCCTCTAAGAAGCTGGGAATTCTGTTCAGGTTGCGAGAATTTTTTCCTTCCGAGCAGCTACTCGAATTATATAAGGGGCTTATTTGCCCTTGCATGGAGTATTCTCACATTTGGGGGAGCTCCGGCTCCTCCACTTTTCTGGATAGGGTTGAGTCTAAAGCTAAAAGATTAATACTGTAAACTGTCCCCTACTTTCAAACTCTCTTGACCCTCTATCTCTGCGACGTGACGTTGGCGTATTATCTCTTTTCTATAGGTACTACAATGGCAGGTGCTCGAGGGAATTGGCCTTTCGCATTCCTCAACCATTGGGTCGTCCTCGTTGCACTACTTTCGCACGAATTTTGTGTAGATGCTGGAAACCCCAGGCTTGCCCGTTGAGGCACCTTTTTCCAGCCATCTCTGTTCTGTGGAACTCTCTACCATCTTCTATTTTTCCTCCTCTGTATTTAATCTTCCTCTTTCAAGGCTTCAGTCTGGGCCCACCTAAGGAATGTGCGTTAGGTTTGAGTCTGGATGGGTTTTCCTCCTTTCGTATATGTCCCCTCCTTGAAAAGGGCTCTGCCCGTGAATGGTGGCGAACAATATATATATATATATATATATATATATATATATATATATATATATATATATATATATATATATATATATATATATATATATATATATATATATATATATATATATATATATATATATATATATAATGAAACTTAGTAAGGATAAGAGTATGGGATGGATTGGGGTGAAGCAATACAATGTAGGTACAATTAGAGGCGACTTGAAACAAAATTGGTTGAGAACCACTAATATAAGAGTTTCTCATATGTAATTATTTTTTGATAAATTAGCAATCGGATCTTTCTCATCTCAGCAATCTCCATACAAAGTTATGAAGGAAAAAATGAATTTATAACCTGAACACAGTTATTGTACGATAATAAATTTACATTAAATTCTACTAAAATTAAAAAAGTAGTGCTTCAGTTATGAATCTAATTTTTTTTTCTTCAAAACTTCAAAGATTTAAGAAATAAATTATAACTGGTGCATATTTAAGAATACTTTCTGGGGGATAGACTCCATTTTAACCAATCTTGCATGAAAAACTCCGTACTAAGTGCCCCAATAAACAATTAAATAGTCAATAACCTTTAAAAAAAATAAAGATTCAATATATCACAGAACAATTATTTTAGTACCTTGTAAACATGGCAAAAATCTCTCAATGACGTCATTATGTCAACTCGGTCTAGATCGTTGAAAAATTGGAAATTTCGGACTGGATCGTTGAAAAATTGGAAATTCCACGAATATGGTTGATAATTTAGATCAAATCCTGAAACAAATTTATGCACATAACAAAGATTTACATAACTTTCACAACTATATATGCTTAATCCTTTACATATAAATTTTAAGAAAATATTTCAACTGACGAAAAATTCCTTTTTTTAAAAAAAAGTTAAAGAAATAAAAATGAAAAATAATGTATTTGTAATATACACGTATTTAAAATTGCAAATAAAAATACCGTATATTAATTTTAGGATTTCAACTTGAAGACGATAAACATCAAACCGTTATTTTAACCGACTGTGTGTACTTGGGTCCTGTACATGTGTTTACTATATATGATAATTAAATACGACAAGAAAAATTAAATTCGAAGTTGTGTCAGAAATTGATTTAATTAGTTCCCTTCATGCAGGATTTATACTAAATTACTTTATTTGTAGTAAAGGGTAATAGGGGAATTATAAAGATACATTGTGAGGATGAAAGGGAATATATAAGTGTCTGAAATATAATTTGAAAAGTAAAATCGAAGATTGCCTTTAACTATTTAAAAAAGACGAGAATAACTAGGAACTTGAAATCAGGGAAAATCTGGAAGAAACGCATAGTGTGAGAGGTGAGCTATGAACAAAATCTACCAAGTAAGTTTAGAGAAAGAGAAACTTGTTGGTTTGGGAAAACATTCTTGGCACTATTTGGATCATCGATATATAATAAAGTTAGTAAAGTTTAAGAAAGTGGCCAGTGAACACTAAAAGTTTTGTAATTGCACAGTGCTTGTAAATAGTACTCGTTACTTCGAAGGATTAATTTGATTCCGGTATAGACGGGCAAGAGTGCGGGGTGGCGCACTTATGGAGGTTCAATAATGTGGACTCGGAAGGAGGACGATCTTGGGGAGAATTCGGTGAACGATCTGTATGAAGAAAAGGCCACGGTATTGGGTGCAAATGGAAAGGACATATATGAATTCATTTTTCTTTGAGAACGTTTAACATACGGGAAAGCACTCTTGCTACTGCATTTAACATCAAGAACCGGTTGGAGTAGAACAAGATGGAATCAAATTGGTGCAAATTTATTGTTTAAATGTTAAATTATAAATTGATTTTTAATAAGTTTTATTAATTTTAGAGATAGGTTATTTGTTTAAATTAGTTAAGTGAATTGAATATTGTACTTTTAACTTGGGTAATAATACTGAATCTTAAGTTTTTACGTTTATTTGACCCTCGCTAGCGCGAAGATCCTCAAATGGAAGGGCCCATGGTTCCCGGTACCTTATGCATTAGCCCGGTAACAATATGAAAACACGAAAAATATTAATAAGAGATAAGCTAGCAGAAGGAAGTGAACGGATACAAAATAATATCAAGATATTTTGTGTGTGTGTGTGTGTTTATATATATATATATATATATAATATATATATATATATATATATATATATATATATATATATATATATATATATATATATATATATATATATATATATATATATATATATGCAGGATGATGATGATGATAATAATATAGTAATAATTACTAGCTCATATGTAATTAAAATTTATTAACTTACTACCTTTATTTGTTAATTCCGAATGAGATGCCTTAAGTTTCTTAAGTTTGGAAAGTCTTGATGCAACCTGTAAAAATTTTATAATGTATATTAAATTGATCTTTAAAAAAATGAGCTCTACACCATAGTATAAATATTATTTGAATTGTATCAACAATCTTTACACAAACTAAAGTTTGGCACTATTAGGTGTATTTTCTAAATTTTCAATTAATAACTTGTCTATTTATTATTATAATAATAAAAAAAATGAGCCCTGATAATACAATAAGTTTATATTGAACAAGCGTCAGTTTTACCAAACAGACTCTTGTTCTATAAGAAATTATATATCAGGAGTGGTCAAACTGGCAAGGAGCTATAAACAGAATGGCATGTAGTTCAATTTCTCTTTACTTGTCAATTTCCTCATGGTCAATTTTCAAGATAAGACAACTAATTTTATAATTACATTTGCACCAAAACAATTTACTAAAAATCTGGCGTGAAGGTATTTTTTCACCATTTTTTTTCAAAACTCAATAAAACTAATTTGAAATATCCTTTATATGTTGTAGGTCATTCAATGACGTATAACTCCCAAGTTTACAATGTGCAATGTCATATTCTTTCCAAAGTAATCACTATATACAGGATACTAACTTTGAAAATTTTTGGATCTCGCGGAAGAAACCCTAATCTTCAAGTACTGGAATCCCTGTATATTTGGAATACCGAACCACCAAATTTAAATGAAAATTCACACTGAGACACTATCCTACTTTTGAAATTAATTATTTTCATTATGATGGCGTTTTTCAACTTTGATTTATAGTGTAGTTTTTATATATACTTATATATAATGTTAGTTTTATATATTTGTTATTTTAGGTAATATTTTATACTATTAGATTCCCTGTTATAAGCTTTGAGAATGGGTTGTTGCAAATTCACCCATAACTAGTCGGCTATTAAAACTTTATAAATGTTTAAGTTTGTTTTGGTTATTCTGGCGCTTATGAAATTCCGTCTCAGAAGCAGAGGTTCCATTTCTTTATATATATATATATATATATATATATATATATATATATATATATATATATATATATATATATATATATATATATATATATATATATATATATATATATATATATATATATATATATATATATATATATATATATCCTCTGGTGAGCAAAGACCAGAGATCTATTATTATCCACCAGAATTGGGGGAATGTAGATATCATGGACATTTAATAGCCGACATCTCCAGATACATGGCGTTTGAAGGTGTGCAAGTCAAATGAAGTTGAGAAAATAGGTAAAGGTAATGTGTTCCAGACTTTGCCAGTAGAGTACATGAAAGACTGAGCATAGAGGTTAGGTCAGAGGTCAGATTTGGACAGAGAAAGGATGAAACAGTGAAGAAAGAATTGTCACCCGAGCCCTTCTCAGTGGAGGAAGTATCTACTAGAGAGTTCAGAAGAGCAGTGTCCATTGTAATAAATATATATGAAATATAAGTTGAATAAATTTGCTGGAGTTTTAAAATGACGGTAATACCTGAAGGCTGAATCCCTGCGCCTCCATGCCCGAGAAAATCACCTCGTTTATGGCCTCTGCACACTCAGAGGGACCCCTCCCAAGAAAACAGTATTTTTCCATGGGAAATAAGAGAAGTACAACCGCAAATCAGACCAGTTTGGGGCATGGAGATGCCAAAAACGTAAGATACAGATATAATGTGATCAGATAAACCCAGAGAGGAGAGTTTAACAGTGTAAGGAGATGTAATCGAAATTTAAAAAAGATCAAGTTGGGTTCATCGCCAAGACAGGTCAGGGATACGGGTAGGGAGTTGCACGAACTGTTCAAATTTGTTCTCGACCGCAAAGTGGTACACTAGTTTACCCACTGGATAATGAGAACTAACTAAATAAATATATATATATATATATATATATATATATATATATATATATATATATATATATATATAATATATATATATATATATATATATATATATATATATATATATATATATATATATATATATGGTATTCCTCCTGTGGTTCTCAAAACTTGTGCTTCCGAGCTTGCACCCTGCCTCGGTAAACTATTTCGTCTTTGTCTCTCTACTTCAACCTTCCCTTCTTGCTGGAAACGTGCGCTCATTCAACCTGTGCCGAAGAAGGGGGACCCCTCTCAACCCTCCAACTACCGTCCTATTTCTTTGACCTCCGTTCTCTCTAAAGTTTTCGAATCTATCCTTAACAGGAAGATTTGGAAGCATCTCAATTCTTCTAATCTTATCTCTGATCGCCAGTATGGCTTTCGTAAGAAACGCTCTACTGGTGATCTTCTTTCCCTTCTCTCTGACTCTTGGTCCTCCGCTATTCGGCATTTCGGTGAATCTTTTGCTGTCGCGCTGGACATATCGAAAGCCTTCGATAGAGTCTGGCACAAAGCTTTGATTTCTAAACTTCCCTCTTTCGGTATCTATCCTTCTCTCTGTGATCTTCTCGCTAATTTCCTTTCCGGTCGTTCTATAGCAGCTGTTGTAGACGGCCACCGTTCATCCTTTAAATCTATTAACAGTGGTGTTCCTCAGGGTTCTGTACTATCACCAACACTTTTTCTACTCTTCATTAATGACCTTCTCTCTATTACCTCATCTCCTATCCACTCCTATGCTGATGACTCCACCCTTCATTATTCCTTCCAATTTTGAAAAACGTCCCACCCAACAGCAGTTGATAGACTCGAGAAGGGTAGCCTTGGAGCAACTAACCTCTGATCTTTCTCGTATTTCAAATTGGGGCAGAGAAAACATGGTTGTTTTCAATGCCTCAAAAACTCAGTTCCTCCATCTCTCCACTCGACACAATCTTCCACACAACTATGATATCTTCTTCGAAAACACACAACTCATGCCTTCATCTGTCCTTAATATTCTCGGTGTTTCTTTTCTCGTGATCTTTCTTGGAAAGATCACATTACTTCTCTTTCTAAACAAGCTTCTAAGAGGTTGGGTGTTCTGAGGCGCCTTCAGAATTTCTTCACGCCACCCCAGTTGCTTGCTCTGTATAGGGGTGTTGTTCGTCCCTGTATGGAGTATGCTTCGCACATCTGGGGTGGTTCCACACATACAGCTCTCTTTAGAGAAGGTGGAGTCAAGGGCATTTCGTCTCATCAACTCTCCTGCTCTTACTAACTCTCTACAATCTCTTTCTGCCCGTCGAATTGTTGCGTCACTCTCTCTTTACTATCGCTATTACAACGGACACTGCTCTTCTGAACTCTCTCGTTGCATACCTCCTCCATTGAGAAGAGCTCGTGCGACACGCCTTTCTACACATTCTCATCCTTTCTCTGTCCAACTCTCCGACCCAGACTTAACCGCTATGCTCAATCTTACATATACTCTACTGGTAAAGTCTGGAACACACTCCCTTCATCTGTTTTCCCAACTTCCTTTGACTTGCATACTTTCAAACGCCGTGTGTCTGGACACGTTGGCCACCATCGACCATGATAATAGACCTTTCCCAACTCCGGTGGAATTTGGTAGGCCTCTGGCCTTTGCCCACCGGAGGAGACAATAAAAAAAAAAAAAAAAAAAAAAAAAAAATATATATATATATATATATATATATATATATATATATATATATATATATATATATATATATATATATATATATATATATATATATATATATATATATATATATATATATATATATATATATATATATATATATCGGTAGTGAACATGAAATCGCCAAAAATATAGATTTCAGAGAAAGAAGAAAAACTGTGCTCTATTTTGGAGTTTGGATAGTCAAAGAATTTTTTTTTAGTCAGTAGAATTAGGTAATAAATAGACACAACAAATGAATTTACTTGTAGAATTGAAGGAAAGCTTAAGCCATAAAGTGGAGAATTCAGGAAAACTCCAAATTAGATACATGATTTTATATATATATATATATATATATATATATATATATATATATATATATATATATATATATATATATATATATATATATATATATATATATATATATATATATATATATATATATATATATATATATATATATATATATATATATATATATATATATATATATATATATATATATATATATATATATATATATATATATATATATATATATATATATATATATATATATATATATATATATATATATATATATATATATATATATATATATATATATATATATATATATATATATATATATATATATATATATATATATATATACTACCCTTATAGAGAGCAAGCAATTGAGGTGGCGTATAGAAATTCTAAAGACTACTTTAAACACTCAACTTTTTGGAAGCAATGTGAACCTTCCAAGAAAGATCATTTCAAAAAAGAAACAGACGAAGATCTGAGTTCGGTGTTTTCAAGAAGAGGTCATAATTGTGTGGAAGATTATGTAGAGTAGAAAGACTAAGGAACAGTTGTTGAGGCATTAAAAACGACCATATTTTCTCAGGCCTAATCAGAAATACAAGAAATTTCAGAGGTTCGTTACTTCTAGGTCACCCTCCTTGTGATGATTAATTGCTGTTTAGGGGGTCGTCTTTCAAAACTAAAATAGTAAAAAAGGGTGGAGTCGTCGGCATAGGAGTGGATACAGAAAGAAGTAAGAGAAGGTTATTAATGAAGGGAAGAGTAAGGTATAGGACAGATCTCTGTGGAACACCACTATTAATAGATTTAAAAAAGGAACGTTGACCGTCTACAAGATATGATATAGAACGAATGGAGAAGATATCAGAATGGATAGATTCCGAAAGAGGGAAGTTTAGAAATCAAAGCTTTGTGCCAGACTCTATCGAAGGATTTCGATATGTCAACAGCCACAACAAAGGATTCACTGAAATGTCGAAGAGCTGATGACCAAGATCTAGGAATCTTCCAATATATATATATATATATATATATATATATATATATATATATATATATATATATATATATATATATATATATATATATATATATATATATATATATATATATATATATATATATATATATATATATAATAGAACGAGTTGTGCATGAAAAGTCAGACACAAAAGAATTTTAGTACCCTACATAATTAATAATTGGTAGTCACCTGAGAAAAAGTTGAGACAGTAGTAAAGTTATCTTAATTGAAAAAAGCATATGCAATATTGCTAACTAAATTAGCTGTCAAAAATATACGAGCTTTTAAAGAAAAATTCCTGGTAACCAATTTTATTACTAGGATACTTTTTCCTTCAACACAATGAAAAAATTATACAAAGTTTGCAGTCTTCATTCAAAATAAAATTTATAAAAAAAATTTATAAATATTTAGATGAAAATTCATGATTTTTTTATTTTAATGATCTAGAAAAAGATGCCACTTACTTCCTATAATAATTCAGCAAGTAATGCCAAAAAACTTAGATAAAATGACTAAATTTAAACAAAAAGGCAGCAAGAATTTGAACATACATTAACTAAAAAGTAAAGTAACTTTCATTCGTTTTTAGCTTTCGTGGGTATAGTAAGATTACTGCTTGATACAATAAAAATTTCAGTTTTCAATTAATTTTAATTCTTTTCTATATTGTGATTGAGTGTTTAAAATAGAATAAGAATAAGAAATATTTTAGCTTTAAATCATTTGGAAGAGAAATTTCCAACCAGGGATGTGCCTTTCTGATAGCATTTTTGGTGTAAGTATTTCTGTCAAATTCAAGATTGCATATTGTAATCTATACACCAAAATAAATTTTTATATATATATATATATATATATATATATATATATATATATATATATATATATATATATATATATATATATGATATTTATAATTAGTTTGCTATAGGGGAATCAAACCCGAGCCCTATAGTACAAAATCATCGAGTTTTACCTCTACACTACTGGCGAATTAAAAGAGAAATTCAAAGAGGAGGCTTATGAATAATAATTCACAAGAACAACCTCCAAAAACCTATGAATTATTATTCATAAGCCTCCTCTTTGAATTTCTCTTTTGAACCGGCAGTAGCGTAGAAGTAAAACTCTATGCTTTTATGTTATGTAGCCCAAGTTCGATTCCTCTATAGCAAACTTTAAACTTCGATGTTTAATGAATATTTAGTCTGCGAAGAGTGTTAGCAGAACTTTATAATATTACCATATATATATATATATATATATATATATATATATATATATATATATATATATATATATATATATATATATATATATATATATATATATATGTGGCCAAAATTTATCTTACGAGAATACACTGAAGAAAATACGTAATTGTTTTTGTACAATGAAAGAAATTAAGCCACATTTTAAGAATAATTATTTAATTTGAAATTAAGCACGAATGTAATGTATCATTAATTTAGGGTTATTATAACGTATAATATTTGATTTTGGAAGCAGAGGTGAGTAGAAAGGGAGAAAGGCAGACAGCTTCCAATTTTAGAAAATTTAAATGAAGGAAACTGCTGATTTATAACACTGTGAAACTCTTACTAATTTATATTCCTAAATTATTATAAATATATATATATATATATATATATATATATATATATATATATATATATATATATATATATATATATATATATATATATATATATATATATATATATATATATATATATATATATATATATATATACAACATCTTCCTTAACCCAAGGAGCCATATTTTTTGCTTTAATTCTCATTAATATATCTGATGGTTCAGGTGTATCAAAGAAGTCTTCAGGAATACAATCAACTCCAAATGCTTTAGCAGCCTGTAGGTTTTCACTTTCCTTTTCAACAAAGATCTAGGTTATATATATATATATATATATATATATATATATATATATATATATATATATAATATATATATATATATATATATATATATATATATATATATATATATATATATATATATATATATCTCGACCGATGCACTGGTGTGATGTGGCAATTTGTCCTAGTGCAGTATGGAGTAATGTGAAGGCATAAGTGTCATTACAATTTCTCGGCAGACTTCCAAAAGTATATATATATATATATATATATATATATATATATATATATATATATATATATATATATATATATATATATATATATATATATATATATATATATTCTTCATGGATATATATTGGACATTAGAAATGTGCTGTCAACACAGCTTTAACATTTTGATTTTCAATGTCTCAAAAATTCGTTCTTTCAACTGTCTACTCAATAAAATCTTCAATATCTTTAAAAAAACAACTTGTATCCAACCCGTTAATAAATAATCAATGTATTTCCTTTTCTTTTAATTCTTTTTTTGGAAGGATTATATTAATTCTCTCACTAAACAGGCTTCTAAGATGCTAAGAGTAGTTTCCAGAATTTCAAGAAGAGGAATGTTTCATAGTTCAAAATTTACAGAGTCCTCGTAATTACACATTTTGAGAAACTGTTTCTTGAGGGGGAAAAAATTAATAGACTAATTACAATTTTACAGTGTTTCGACAGTGTTGAATAGAGAAAAGAAATTTTCTTTTCAATTATCACGCGTCATAGCTACAGTAACCTTATATTTTTTTAAAATATTTTTTTCACAATCCTATTTACATTTTTTTTAAAAATGAAAATTTTGTGTTTATTTATGATGCATAGGTTTTTACTTTAACCAGAACCATCCCCAGTAGACCTTAAAAAATGGTTTTGACAACTGACCATTCACTTGCATGAATTTCATCCGATTTTTAAAATCTTTACGAAAGTGTAGTCACCCTTCCATTGATCAATAATTATGAAAATTTCATTTTGGTATCAAATCTTTTCAAAAATCTATAGAATCCGACGAATTAGACTATCTTCAAACTCTGCAAACTGTCACCGACTTGACATTTCATTTAACAGACTGGATGTGCCATGAATAGTAGAGCTATTGAGGTTTCTTACGTTGCATTGTAACAAAATCTGTGAAGAGCTAAACAACTGGAAGATGGAGAAGTTAGATGAAATCTCCTTACATGAATGTACCCTTGAAGTTCTGAAGAATCTTCCATGTTATCAAAGCCAACAAATGTACTTTAAAACTTCCGTTTGGAATACTAATTGTTGGCAATTTCTCACAAACAAAAAGTATGTTGTTCATAGTCAATCTTCGTATTTCATCACCGTCGTCACCCAACAATGCAATTGAAACGTATTTTGGGAGTACAAAAAAAGTTATTCCATTTTACTACTTTCACTACACACACACACACACACACATATATATATATATATATATATATATATATATATATATATATATATATATATATATATATATATATATATATATATATATATATATATATATATATATATATATATATATATATATATATATATATAATATATATATATATATATATATATATACACCCTGGAAGGGTTTTCAACCTGTAAGTGGGAACACCATATTTCGCCCTCTGCTCTTAAAAGTCTCTCTACTAGAGAACTTTAAAAGATCATGTTTTTCGGCTCGTTGGTTTCAGTGCCAGTTTTTGAGTTTTATTTAAACTCCCATTTAGGGTTTTCAATTTTTCAAGGGAATTAGTAACTTCTCCATCTAACCTCTAAATACTTTCTCAAAGGGCTCTCCAGAAGATCATGCTTCTCGAAACTGTGGTTTCCCATGCTGGTCCTGGAGTTGTTACAAGCAGTAAACAATAATAATAGGGACGGGTTGCTAGTCCTGTCCCCCATATATATATATATATATATATATATATATATATATATATATATATATATATATATATATATATATATATATATATATATATATATATATATATATATATATATATATATCCTCTGGTGGACAAAGGCAAGAAACCTACC
Organism: Armadillidium nasatum; assembly: GCA_009176605.1. Taxonomy (NCBI): domain Eukaryota; kingdom Metazoa; phylum Arthropoda; class Malacostraca; order Isopoda; family Armadillidiidae; genus Armadillidium; species Armadillidium nasatum. Next base: position 94,738 of record SEYY01020239.1, read on the forward strand.
AAACTCCATCAAAGTTGGAGAAATAATAGAAACCTATTCAATTTTCACCACAGTTGGTAAGAAGTCAAAATCATAGCCAGATAATGGCCGACGTGTTTCGATACACTGGTTTGCAAGTGTGCAAGTCAAAGGAAGCTGAGAAAATAAATAAAGGGATTGTATTCTAGATTTTACCAGTTGAATACATGTTAGGTCTGTTGTTACAGAGTTGGACAGAGAAAGGTGGAAATTGTGTAGAAAAGAGTGTAGCTCGAGCACTTCTCAGTGGATGATGTATGCGACGAGAGAGTTCAGAAGAGCAGTGTCCATTGTAACAGAGAAAGTATAGAGAGAATGACACAACAATTCGACTGGAAGGAGGAGACTAGAAAGAATCAGTGAGAGAGTAAGTTAAGTAAGGGAAGTTGTATGAGTGGACCATCTCAGATGTTTGACGCATACTTCATAAAGGGGCGAACAACACCCTTATAAAGAGCAAGTAACTAGGGTGGTATGAAAAAATTACGAAAATCGCCATAGAGCACCCAACCTCTTGGAAGCTTGGTTAGAAAGAGAAGTAATGTGTTCCTTCTAAGAAAGATCGCGAAAAAAAAAAACACCTAGAAAATTAAGGACAGACGAAGGTTTAAGTTGCGTCTTTTCGAAGATGTCATAGTTGTGTGGAAGATTGTGTCGAGTAGAGAGATGGAGGAACTGAATTTTTGAGACATTGAAAACAACCTTATTTTCTCTGCCCCAGATTGAAATGAAAGAAAGATCAAAGGTCAGCTACTCCAAAGCCATCATTCTTGCGTCAATTAACTGCCGTTGGGAGTGGAGTCTTTTAAAATTGGAAGGAGTAATGAAGGGTGGAGTGACTGGAGTCATTAGCAGTGGAGTGGATACGTGATTAAGTAATTGAGAGAAGGTTTTTAAGAAAACTAGAAAAAGAGAAAGTTATGACAGATCCCTGAGGAATACCACTATTAATAGATTTAAAGGAAAAGCTGTGGCAGACTACAAAATCAGAGAAGATAGATTTCGAAAGAGGGAAGTTTAAAAATCAAAGATTTGTGCAACACTGTCGAAGGCTTTCGATATGTCTAGCGCGACACCGAAATATTTACCGAAATGCCAAAGAGAGAGGACCAAGAATCAGATAGAAGGGAAAGAAATCACCAGTAGAACTCTTTTTAAGAAAGCCATAATGGCGATCACATGAGATTAGGAGATTTGAGATCTTTCAAACTCTTAACAAAAACTTTAGAAAGAACGGAGGTTGAAGAAATGGGACGGTAGCTGAGGGTTTGAGAGGTCCTCTTTTTTTCGGCACATGCTGAATGAGAGCACGTTTCCAGAGAGAAGGGATGGTTGAAGTGGAAAGACAAACGAAATATTCTGCCAAAGGGTGAAAGCTAAAAAGCAAAAATTTTGAGATCAACAGAGGGATACCATCAGTACCGTACGCATTCTTAGTGCAAAGCTATGAGAAAGCAGAATGGGCTTCTTTAGAATAAATTACAATTTTTGACATAAATGAGTTGCGGGGGAGGGTTGAAGGAGAAGGTATAGCTCCGAAATCATTTAAAGTTGAATTAATGGCAAAATATGAGCAAAAAAAGTTCAATTTTGAAGAAGGTAAAATAGCAATTGTGCTGAAAAAATATTAGTGTAGGGAAAGAGTAAAAAAAATATCGCATTTGTATTGAGAAATGAGTTTTTGGTGTTACAAAGAACAAGGACTGATTTTGAACTATTTCAGGATGAAATATAAATTACACGATTTTCTGAAGTTTGAAAACGGCGGTAATTCCTGATGGAAGCATCCCTGTTGCAAATGGCACGAGAATGAGCAGAGTTAAACCAAGGTTTGTAAGGTTTAGTAGAAGGGAAAGATTATAGAATGTAGTCTCCATGCCACAGTAAATCTCCTCGGTAAAGCGCTCTGCACAAGCATAGGGACCCCTCCCATGGAAGCGATAAACATTCCACAGGAAATCGGAGAAGTACGAGAGAAAGTCCAACCAGCTTGGGCATCGAAATGTCACAAACAATTCCTCGAAATACGCGGGAGTCTTTCTTGCGGAAGACTTTAAAAGATACAAGAGGATACAGAAATAAGAAAAAGATCGGAAGAACCCAGAGGAAGGTAGAGTTTGACAGTGTAAGGAGAAGGATGAGATGTTTTAAAAAAGGTCTAGAATGTTGGGTTTATCTCCAAGACGATCAGGGATACTAGTAGGGAACTGCACCCACTAATCAAGGTTGTTTTGGATGGAGAATTGAAAGGCACGTTCAACAGCTGTAACATGAAAAAAAAATAGAAGAAAGTTATTGGCGGCGGTGAACATTGAGATCACCTAATATGATAATTTCTGAGAAAGGAAAGAAGAAGGAATGTTCTCTGTTTTGGAGTTTAGATAGTCAAAGGATTTAGGATAGTCAGAAAATTAGGTGATAAATAAACAGAACAAATGAATTAAGACATAAAATGGAAAGAGAGTTTTAGCCACAAGGTGGAAAATTCGAAAGACTCCAGATTATAGACACAAGAGTAAACAAAATCGTAGTGCACATATAACAACCCCCTTTGGCTGAAAATTGAAGATTGAGACAGTAAGAGGAAACATAAAATAGTTTTCTTTCAGAACGCTCAAGCACCTGAGTTTTTGTCAAAAAAAAGAGGTTAGGTCTTAAAGAAGAGAGGTGGTGTTTAACGAAATGAAAATTGTATTAAAGACCGCGAATGTTGCAGAAATTAAAGAAGAAAGTAGACTATGCACTAGGGCAAGTAGAATGATAAAGCCTTAGTGGCACTAACATTATATCATTTATCAATAGTTTTTTTTAGGAATGTGACTACAAAATAACTGGGTATTACAGATAGCAAAAAACAAATTTTATCATTGAATATTTTCGATCTTGTTTCAACCTTCATGAGCAGTAAAAAAAAAAATACTGGTACCGGTATCGGTATCAGTTAAAATTTTGATGTCGCTCCATCCCTAATATATATATATATATATATATATATATATATATATATATATATATATATATATATATATATATATATATATATATATATATATATATATATATATATATATATATATATATATATATATATATATATATATATATATATATATATATGAGAAAAACTACAATATTAAACAGTTAAATTACTTACTCTTTCTAGTTAAAACAGCTGCAGTAGAAGAATCAATAGTTGATGAAATCTTGCCCCCAAGGGATTCAATTTTTCCTTTAATTCTCTTATTGTTTTTTATACCAACAATGGCGAAAACTAAACTTTCTATATTCTCAAATTGTTCATTTTCTTTCCTTTTAAAGTTATTAATAATATTAAAAATTGATTTTAATCAATAATTGAATAACGTTGATTAAAAAATAGGTTCTAAATCTACTTTTAAAGTTTCAGAATATTCTAAAACTACATGAATATTTTTTCCTAACTATTAAATCTTATACTACTCTGTAACCTTATTCAACACAAAAATATAAAAGTTTAAACAATTTCCTTAAGTTACTCATGGTAAATAGAGTGAATAATCATGAAATAATATGTGAAAATTCAACATTCTTTTGCTCCCTTTAAGTTAAATATATATATATATATATATATATATATATATATATATATATATATATATATATATATATATATATATATATATATATATATATATATATATATATATATATATATATATATATATATATATATATATATATATATATATATATATATATATATATATATATATATATATATATATATATATATATACCAGAACTGAAATAAAGGTGCACTACCAAGTTTTTGGACTTTAACTCTAACAATTTCAGCAGTGTTCAATACTAGTTATGTGCATGAATTTACATTATAACATTTCACTTAGACAAGCTCAGAAAGAGCAGAAATATCTTCTTAGGAAAAAATTACAATGTTAAACATATGTTAGTTGGAGATGTTGGAAAAGTTAGTAATAGGTGTGTAAGTCATAGGAAATTGGGAAAATAGATGAAGGGAGTATGTTCCAGACTTTACCAGTAGAGTACATTGAATATAGCGGTTAAGTCTGAGGTCAGAGAGTTGGACAGAGAAAGTATGAGACTGTGTAGAAAGACGAGTGTGTTCGGAAGAGCCAGTGTCCGGTTGTAATTAGGGAAAGTGACGCAACAATTCGACGGGAAGAAAGAGATTGGAGAATTAGTTAGAGAAGGAGAGTTGATATGACGAAAAACCCTAGACTCCACCTTTTCAAAGAGAGCTGTATGAGTGGAACCACCCCAGATGTGTGAGGCGTACTCCATACAGGGGCGAACAACATCCCTATAAAGAGCAATCAACTGGGGTGGCGTAAAAAAACACAAAGGCGTCTCATAACACTCAACCTTTTAGAAGCTTGTTTAGAAAGAGAAGTAATGTGATTTTTCCAAGAAAGATCACGAGAAAAAGAAACACCAAGAATATTAAGGAGAGATGAAGGTTTTAGTTAAGTGTTTTCGAAGAAAATATTTTAGTTGTGTGGAAGATTGTGTCGAGTAGCGAGATGGAGGAATAGAGTTTTTGAAGCATTGAAAACGACCATGTTTTCTCTGCCTCAATTTGAAATGCGAGAAAGATCAGAGGTTAGTTGCTCCAAGGTCAGCCTCCTTGCTTCTATTAACTGTTGTTGGGATGGGCACCTTTAAAATTGAAAAAAAGAGTAATGAAGGGTGGAGTCATCAGCATAGGAATGGATAGGAGATGAAGTAATAGAGAAAAGGTCATTAATGAAAAGCAGAAAAAGCGTTGAGGAACACCACTATTAATAGATTTATAGGATGATTATGGCCGTCTACAATTGCTGAAATAGAACGACCAGAAAGGAAATCGGAAAAAGGCCACAGAGAGAGGGATAGATTCCGAAAGAGGGAAGTTTGGGAATCAAAGCTTTGTGCCAGACTCTATCGAAAGCTTTCGATATGTCCAGCGCGACAGCAAATGATTCCCCTGAATGCCGAAGAGCGGAGGAACAAGAGTCAGAGAGAAGGGAAATATCACTAGTAGATCGTTTCTTACGAAAGCCATAAAATTAAAAGAATTGAGATGTTTCCAAATCTTCCTGCTAAAGATAGATTTTTAAACTTTAGAAAAAACGGAGGTTAAAGAAATTGGACGGTAGTTGGAGGGTTGAGATGGGTCTCCCTTCTTCGGCACGGGCTGAATGAGCGCAGGTTTCCAGCAAGAAGGAAAGGTTGAAGTGGAAAGACATAGATGAAATAGTTTACCAAGGCTGGGTGCAAGCTCGGAAGCACAAGTTTTGAGAACCACAGGAGTGATTCCGTCAGGATCGTACGCCTTCTTAGTGTTAACCTCAGAGAGAGAGCAGAAATGACGTCTTAAGAAGAAATTCTAATCTTAGGCATAAATTAGTTGGAGGAGGTTGAAGGAGTAGGAACAGCTCCGGAATCGTCTAAAGGTTGAATTAGAAGCAAAAGTTTGAGCGAAGAGTTCAGCTTTAGAGGAAGACAAAACAGCAGATGAACCGTCAGAAGATAGAGGAGGGGAAAAGGAAGAAGCAAAGTTAGAGTTGATATTTTTTTTTTGCAAAATGCCAAATAGAACGTGAAGAAGAGGAACCAGAAAGATTGCATTTTTTTATGGAGAAAGGAGTTTCTGTGTTGCGGATGATAGATTTTGCACGACCCCGGAATGAAATATAAGTTGCTGAGTTTCTGGAATTTGAAGATGACGATAATCCCTAAAGGCAGCATCCCTGCGGCAGGAAGAACGAGAACAGGCAGAGTTAAACCAAGGTTTGTTAGGTTTAGTAAAAGGGGAAGAATAAAGAATATATGCCTCCATACCAGAGAGAATCACCTCCGTTATGCGCTCTGCACACTCTGAGGGACTCCTCCCACGGAAACAATAATCATTCCATGGAAAATCAGAAAAGTACAACCGCAAGTCAGACCAGTTAGTGGCACCGAAATGCCAGAAAACGTCTCCTCGCCGAAGGTGGGTGCCATTCTTGCGGAAGACATTGAAGAGACAGGACAAAATACAGAGATTAAGAAGGTGATCGGATGAACCCAGAGAGGAAAGAGTTTAACAGTGTAAGGAGAAGGATAAGAAGTAAGGAAAAGGTCTAGTATGTTGGGTTCACCACCAAGGCGGTCAAGGATACGGTTATGGAGATGCACCAACTGCTCAAGGTTGTTCTGGATAGAAAATTGGTTGGCGAGTTCACCAGCTGGATCATGAGAACTAGATGAAAGCAATTGGCGGTGGTGAATATTGAAATCACCTAAAATGATGATTTCGGAGAAAGGAGAAGAAGAAAGAACGTGTTCTTTTTTGGAGTTAAGATAGTCGAAGAATTTTGGATAGTATGTAGAGTTAAGAGATAAGTAGACAGAACAAATGAATTTAGCTATAGAGTTGCAAGAAAGTTTAAGCCATAAAGTAGAGAATTCAGAAGACTCCAAATTAGAGAAACGAGAACAGACAACTTCGTTTCGCACATATGCGTAACATCCCCCTTTGGCTGAAAATGAGGTTAGAGACAGTGGAGGAAACAGAGTAGGGTTTGCTGTCAAAGTACTCAAACACCTGAGTTTCAGTTAAGAACAAGAGATGATCTAAAAGAAGAGAGGTGGTGTTCGACAAAGTGGAGATTAGACAAAAGACCGCCAATGATGCAGAAATTAATGAAAAAAGAAGACCATGCACCAGAGCAAGTCGGCAATGTCCCTATTATTTCATACATCATGCTTTCCTTTTTTTTACACACCTCAGACGGTTTCATCAGACCGCAATTCAATAAGTTTATCTTGTAAATCAATTTCAACATCAGCAACATTTACCTCGAATGGACTAAATCAGAGACACTAGAATAACATTGTTGAGCACATCTCCATCAAACTTCATGGACTGAAAATTGAGGATTGAGGCAGTAAGAGGTTTGCTGTAAAAATACTCAAGCACCTAGGTTTCGGTCTAGAACGAAAGGTGTTGTTCAGCAAAATGGATGTTAGATTAAAGAACACGATTGTTGCAAAAATTAAATTAATGAAAGACAGTGCACCAAGACAAACTGGCAGCACCAACCCCATCAACGAAGCCCAACTTCCAAGTGATGATGGGGTCAGAGGTGAATAAGAAAAATGTTTGGATACTGACTCTCCAAGCGTTCATGCTTCGCCATTTTCATATATTTATTTAATTTTCTTTTGAAAATGCAAGTTTAAGCTTGTGAGTTTGTGGGAGGCATGTGAAGGAGGATGAGGTAGCTGGGAGTGTGAGGTGCTAAAGTGCAAGTTCGAGAGAATGTTAGAGGTACCCTCTGATAAGATGAAAAGATAAATGGATGAACCAGAAGGCAACAGAGTGCAGAGGAAAGTACCAATCAAACATAACGCTCTAAGGGTGATTCCTAGAGGATATGCTTTCATTACTTTGAATAGAGCAACATCTTAATATATATATATATATATATATATATATATATATATATATATATATATATATATATATATATATATATATATATATATATATATATATATATATATATATATATATATATACACAAATAAACTGATAAGTGTAAGAGATGGTGTATAAGATTTAGTGCGTTGGTATAAATAGTGTGAAAGGTTTAGGAAATTGTATGCATATGCATGTAACAATCAGTTCCTACCTCTTAATTCCTTGGGTTGAATTTCCTGACTGAATTTGACTTACAGCAATCTCCCGATCTCCATTTTTCTTATATTTGTATTTCTTTCTATATTGAATAACAATATTAAAATATGGATTAAACATGGTGATGGTAGGGACTAAAATTTTTATTCAACATTTATCTATGAGAAAGACTTTATACTAACAAGAAAGGATAAGCTTTCTTAAGTTCCTCTGGAATTTTGAATTCGATTCTCACAGGTTTTTCCACTATGTTGGTACATTTTGCCCATTCAGATATGTTCCCATTGCAGAAATACCCCACGCCAGATCTGTTTAAAAGAATAATAGTCAATAATATTACGTACAATGATCTTTATTTTTTGCATTTGTTATAAAAATGTCTTCAACATTATCACTTACCTATATATAAGATTTCCAGTTTTGCATGCATTGCATCTTCCAATATTACCAAAGGTCATCAAATCTGCTAGAGTATCCAGCATCTGTAATAATTTATATTAGGTTTACGCTCGATTCAAGATTAATAAAGGATTCAAGGTAGATCTACTCTTATTATTTTTAATCTCATTTTATTTATTTTTTTTTTTAAATTGTGTACGTTTAGTTTAAGTCAGTTAATTGTAGTTAGTTCATAGGTTAGCACTATGTATATTGTTCATAGTATAGCTTAGTTAAGATTTTAGTTAACTGATAGTTTGCTTTATGGTTGTTTTTTCCCCCACCTAATAAATCCTGAAACTTTTAAAAAAGCTTAAAAGTTTACTAGTTCAAATAATTTTTAGTTTAATCTAGTTTTTATCACTTGTGTGTGTTGAATGGCGGGTTCGCGTGTTTGGGGTCGAAGGGTGGGTAAGGGGGAGGCATAGAAGACGCAGATGTGGTCTTTCTATTGACCTTACTAATGTCGGTGGCTTTCGTGCTAATCTTGTATCTGTTGAGCATTACCTCCTTACCTCTCACCCTAACATTTTACTCTTGTCTGAGACCTAGTTACCATATGTATCTCCAACTACAATTTATTTTACAATTTTCTTCTTAAGGGTGAAGTCTGTGTCAATATAAACACTAACATCCTGTAAGGTCTCATGGATCTTAAATCTCCTAATTTTTATGTTTTATGGCTTAAAACCTTTCTTCCTACTTTTACCCTTATCTTTTGCTTCTGCCACTGCTCCCCTAATGGAACAGATTTTCCAATTCCTCTTTGAATAATTTACAACCTCTGAAGAGACTGTTACAATATCTCATCCAAATGCTTTGATCCTCTATATAGGGGATTTCAACGTACACCACACTTATACAGGCGAGGAGGAGGGTAAATCATTAAGTATTTTCAATGATCTGCAACAATTAATTAGGAAACCTACACACAACCCACATCGTCCTGACCAATTTTTAAATACACTAGATTTTTGCTTCAGCACTACTACTAATTATAAGTACACCATTTTCCCTTCTATCGGTAATTTTCTTGTAGCTCTTAAATATAACACTTTCTCTCCAGCAGCTCCACCCTCCTCAAAACGCACTTTCTGACACTTGTAACGAGATAATGAACAGCAGAATAAGAAAGAATACCTGGACAGACTGAAATATGGAAGCAATTTCAGACTGTTTAATTCATCTATTTCCCCGAATAATGTCATCAATGCGAGCAAGATGTTGGTCAGTATTCACTGTACATGAGGCGGCCACTTCTCGGAGAATCATTAATCGTCATTTCAAGTTTATTGGAAAGAATTGCTTTACGGACCCATCGACAAAAAGTTGCTAACATCCATAGTGTCCGTTCCATACACTTTATTTTTTTATTTTCATTTTAGTGTATATATATATATATATATATATATATATATATATATATATATATATATATATATATATATATATATATATATATATATATATATATATATATATATATATATATATATATATATCCCTATTTAAAATAAGCAATTAATGTGAATTTAAATTAATATCCAGCAATTTGTGTTGTTATTTGTTACTCACCTTAGAAACAGATGGTTAAAAGAACAGGATTCATTACTTTATTATTATTATTATTATTATTATTATTATTATTCCGAATTTCCTGAAATTGGGTCGTAATCATTGTATTTAAGAAGCAATGCAAGTTCAGATTTTTTTAAATTTTCCTCTAAA
>SEYY01020240.1:0-15000 GCA_009176605.1 Armadillidium nasatum
CACTGCTATGCTTATGACTCCACCCTTATTACTTTTCAATTTGAAAGCCGCCTTCCCAACGACAGTTACTAGAGCAAGAAATAGCTTGAGCAGCTGACCTCTGGTCTATCTCGTATCAATTTGGGAGAGAACATGGTTGTTTCAATTTATTTTTATATATTTTTACTTTATCGTGTGTTTTTAAGTGAAAGTGTTTTAACCTATTAATATTCTTCAAGTAACTGTCTACATACTACAGGATCATCGCCTTTTTAAAGATAAGTTTCAGTTTTAACTTTTAATTTTCACTTATTACAGTTTTATTATTGGGAAGTTTATTTTGAGAACGTAAATTATTTCCATTCGATACACTGAATTTTTAACTTGAAATTGTTTATACTATTTTAAGTTTAAACTTTGGATTTAAATTTATTTTACCGTTTTAATTTAGGTTTCGAGTGTAAATTTATTTGTTTTACTTGTTTCATTGTCTGCTGTTTGTTTGTCTGGCTGTCTATGTTTGTTTGATTTGTTTGTCTGTTTGCTTTTGTTTGTTTGTTTGTTTTGAAGTGTGATTGTGTGTAGAATGGCGGTTGCGCAGGCGTGGGTTTCTATATACTTTACCAACGTCCGTGGTTATTTTCTAATTTGCCTCTGTGGAATACCACCTCTCTAGTTCTCATCCAACCTTTTGCTATGTCTGAGCCCCAGATATCTAAGAATTCCTTTCAAACTTTTTTAATATATCCAACTATAACTTATTTCATAATTTCCGTTGTGCCTACGTAAACATTAACACTCCGGTAACATGTCTTGTAAATCTTGAATCTCCTAACTTCGATGTTCTGTGGCTTAAAATCTTTCTTCCTACCACTACGATAATCTTGTGTTTCTGCTACTGTTCTCCATAGAACAGATTTTCTACTTTTTTAATACAAACACTTCTCACGAGACGTTACATTTTCACATCCAAATATTGAGGTCCTCTATTTAGGGGATTTCAATGTACAACACTGAATGGTTGGGTCCTCTCATACTGATCAGGAGGGAGGAGGCCGAATCATTCAGCATTCTCAACGATCTGGAGTAACTGATTAAAGAACCAACACACATTCCAGATCGTCCTAACCAATTCTTAAACACTCTTGACTTATGTTTCACTACTAGTCCTTCTCTTTATAAATACGCTGTCTTCGCACCTATTGTCAAATCTGACAACAACCTACTTACTCTTAATTTTCAAGCTTTCTCTCCAACTGCTCCACCCTGCCCTAAGCGTATCTTCTGATACTTTGATCGGGTTGACTGGGAGGCTTTGCGTTGCTTCTATGCTAACTATCCTTGGATGGACTTCTTTGTCTCTCAAGACGCGTCAGTCACCGCTGATAAGGTGGGGGCTGTATTCGTTGATGGGATGAGCAGGTTCATTATTTCTTCAACTAAATCTTTTTCTCCTCAAAATCCATGGTTCGATCGCGCCGCTCTCTTATTCAGGCTAGAGACATCGCGTATCGGGGGTGGAAAAACTCTCTCCTGTCACTCTTCTAATTTTTCATTCTCTCGGAATTCATTTCTTGAATCATTTGGAATCTCATTCCTTCTTTCTGATCATCAGTATGGTTTTCTACGTTCGAGGTCTACTGGTGATATACTTTCCTATCTCACAGAATTATGGTCTTCTGCCCTTAGGGATCATGGCGAGACTTGTGTGGTGGCGCTTGACATATCCAAGGCATTTGACCGGGTATGGCATGTGTCACTGCTTTCCAAGCTCCTCCTTTGGGTTTCCTCCTTCTCTTTGCTTACTTATGTCTAGCTTTCTTTCTAATCGCTCCATTTCGGCTGTTGTTGATGGAGCGACTTCTTCTTCCTTTCCTGTCAATAGTGGTGTTCCTCAGGGTTCTGTCTTATCTCCTACTCTATTCTTACTTTTCATTAATGATCTTCTTAGCTATTCATCTAACCCTATCCATTCATATGCCGATGACTCAACCCTCCATTCTTCTACTCATTTCAAATTTGCAAATTCCTTTGATCTAGAGTTGCCTCTCGTCTTCATCTTTCCGATTCCATTCTTGCAGATCTGGATAGAATTTCCCAGTGGGGTCGTCTCAACCTTGTGAAATTCAACTCTTTAAAAACTCAACATCTAGAAATCTATCTCTCTCAAAGACACCTCCTAACTTTTCTATTTCTTTCGATGGTTCCCCCATATCTCCTGTTGACAATATAAACATCCTTGGCCTTCACATAAACAAAAAAAAAATGTCTTGGAAACCTCACATCACAATGGTTGCTAGGGCGGCCTCAAAGAAGCTGGGAGTTCTGTTTAGACTGCGAGAATTTTTTCCTTCTTCGCAGTTACTCCAATTATACAAGGGTCTCATCCGCCCTTATATGGAGTACTGCTCTCCTATCTGGGGTGGCTCGGGTTTCACCCATCTTTTGTATTAGGTTAAATCAAAGGCCAAAAGACTTATAAACTCTTCCGCTCTTTCTAATTCACTTGACTCTTTATCTTTGCGAAGCGACGTTGGTTCCTTGTCTCTATTATATAGGTACTACAGCGGCAAATGCTCGAGGGAATTTTCCACCCGTGTACCTACACCTTTATGCCGTTCTCGCAGTACAAGGGGTGCATTGTTTGCGTATCAATTCTGCGTGGACATAGGCATCTCCAGGCTTGTACGCTGTGCTGCCTCCTTCTTTCCTGCCACATCTGTTCTGTGGAATTCTCTTCCATCTTCGGTGTTTCCTGCCGAATTTAATCTCAATTTCTTTAAAGCTGGCGTCTGCGCTCACCTAAGAAATTGCCCACCAGAGGTGAGAATAATATATATATATATATATATATATATATATATATATATATATATATATATATATATATATATATATATATATATATATTATATATATATATATATATATATATATATATATATATTATATATATATATATATATATATATATATATATATATATATATATATATATAATATATATATATATATATATATATATATATATATATATATATATATATATATATTATATATAATATATATATATATATATATATATATATATATATATATATATATATATATATATATATATAATATAATATATATATATTATACATTGGAACTCCAATATTCGTCATTAATCCGTTCCTGAGGGGATGACGAATATCGAAAAAGACGAATATCGAATAATTTTTCCCATAGGAATTAACTAAAAATGGATTAATTCGTTCCCAGCCTCGAATTTTGCCTATCTATTCTTTAACAAAAAAAAAATTTCAATCTAGAATCGATCTCCGAAATCATTTCAAACACTATACAATTTAACTACAGTACATATTAAACAGCGTACTGCCATAAAACACATAAAATTTAAAAAGCAATGTTAGGCCTGACATAAACGCTAAAATGATTGTTATTAAGAGTTTTTATTTTTAAGGTTATAGGCTTTCGTAGGTAGGACGAATATTGATTTTTCGACGAATATCGGAAAAAAAATTACAGGGCGAATATCGGAAAAGACGAATACTGGAGGGGACGAATATTGGAGTTCCACTGTATATATATATATATATATATATATTATATATATATATATATAAATATATATAATATATATATATATATATATATATATATATATATATATATATATATATATATATATATATATATATTATATAAGTCGTGACTTTGTGATGTGATTAAGAAGATGGTGAGTGATGAGATAAATCACAAAGTACGCTTTACAAAATAAAAATAAAGACTTGACTGAAATTTCAAAGAGGAATCAAAGTGAAACAACTTTTTACTTAATAAAGTTTATTTACAAAAGGAAAATGATTTAACAAAAAAATGGTAGCAATGGCTAAATGACCGAGCGTATTATGAATTAAATATCTTTAAGCAACATATGGGAATATTAATTATTTACACAGGGGTTAAAGTAGACGGGAATTCACGAGAGAAGAAATGAAGGAACTCATGAGATCCTTTGGGATCCGTCCTTCATAAGCCTTAAGGAAAGATTAAGTCAACTGAGTTTTAAAAGGAGGTTTTAACTACCTTCCTTCAACAAATCTCAGTCGTTGGCTCTGGCCAACAGTTGATCCTCTGGGATCACTTTCCTCCCTTAACTCAGGTTAAGGTTAGATCAAAGATCTAAAAGCCCTTTCTTAAATCGCGTTTGGAACTTAGATTTTAAAAGGGAGGTTTTAACTACCTTCCTTCAACAAATCTTAGTCATTGGCTCTGGCCAACAGTGGTTGATCCTCTGGGATCACCTTCCCTTCCTTAACTCAGGTTAAGGTTAGAGCCCCTTCTTAACTCAGGTTAAGAGAAATAGATCCTCTGTGATCTAAAGGCTGATGTCTACTGTTTTTGTGATGTACTTCTGCTTCTTTTATAGGCGCTGAGTTTAAGTATGTTACATAATAATAATAATAATATAATATTAAACAATCACAAAATTTAAGAAAATAAATAAATATAAAAGAAATGTTATTATGAGTTTTTAAGCTTCATCAATAATTAAAGAAATTCATATATTGTAAATAGTTGAAATAAAATACTTTATATTACCCCATGTTTAAATTTTAACCTATTTGCAAAAGATGAATTACAAAAATTTTTACTTAACTAAATAACTCTAAAATATGACAGATTCAAAAAGTCTTAACATCAACTTTTCATAACTTAAACATTGTTTAAGAAAAAGAAGAGGAATTTATAAAACAACGATAATATAAAATAATATGAAAAATATAATATAACATCAATTCAACCTCTCAGAAATCTTTTAAGAGTTTCTGGAGTCTAAAACAAATATCTATACAATAGATATTCAAATCTCGAATCTTTGAATAATGTAAACAAACGTTTGTTTACAAATAGTCACAAGGCGGTCTAACATGAATGTCCCCGAAGGTACAACAATTCATTTAACGTTAGGATTGAACTCACAATGGTTCTCCGCAAGACTCTATCAACAAAGGTAACAAATTCTTTGTTCCTTCTTACAACCTTTTATAACTTCAACATAAAATGAATCCTCATAAATGAATAAATAATCATAAAAATAATTCTCATAATATAAACCATTACATAATATTTCCTCAATTCTAAATCATTTTAACAATAACAAAACATCTGGACAATGAATATCAAAACAACAATTAAGCTAATCATATTTCGACTTCTATTTGACCTATATTCAAGTGGTCTTTCTAAAACTCTACTGGTATCTACAATAGGTCCTTTTGACTTAGATTATATGAATTTCTCTCATTATTATGAACATATCTCCTACGAATTTTGTATTGTCTAAGATATATATTTCATGAATAAATTTAATTTTACCAATACTAAAATAAAAAGAAACTTTACCTATTAATTCTAATTTTTCACCAGTAACACTTGTAACATTTATATTAGGGACTTTTATAACACTCTTAAATCGATCCGTTTCATATAACTTAGAAAAAATGATTATAAGAAACTATTGATATATTTGACCCTGAATCCCAGTATCCCAATGACTTTAAATTATTTATTCTTAAATATGTTACAGGATTTTCTAAATCATCTGTAACGGATCGGTTTAATAGTTTTTTGGTGGGTTTTGCATTAGGGAGTGTCTTCTATTAATTTGAGGACAGTATCTCTTTATATGTCCTTGTTTATTACAATAGGAAGCATATAATATTATTATTATAATTTCTATGATTAGGGGAATTTCTATAATTAAGTAAATTATTACTTTGATCATTTTCATTATTAACATTAAATATAGGGTTTCTAGAGGGTATTAATTTTTCTGCCTTTAATGCAGTCTGTAAACAATTATTATAAGTGGTAAATTCTTGGATTCCTATAAGTTTTTTTATTTCTAAATTTAATCCATTAATAAATATAGAGATGAGAAACTGATCTCTGTTCTCTATGTCTTCGAACTCAGTAAGAACATGCATGACTGATTCGCTTATCTCATCTATCTTGTTAGCGTAGTCTCTAATGTTAGAATGCCCTTGTCTTATATTTGAAAATCTACCATAAGCTTCTTGTTTTGATACTTTAATTTCAAATCTCTTAGCTAAAAATTCTATAAGCTCGTCAAAATCAAATTCTTCAATCCCCGCGTGTGAGTTTAAATAAGTCTGGGCAGAGTCTATGCACAAGCATTTTAGAATATTTACTTTAACTTCTTCTCTCCAGCCTTCAAGTTTTGCTCTAGTATTAAATTGATTTACAAAGCTCTTAAAATTACTTTTTCCATTAAAAAATTTAAATTTTCCTACGATATTGGAAAAATTTGGCATATTTAAGTTTTCGTTTTGAAATTCACCTGCTTCTGCCATATTAAATATTAAATGAACTTAACTTTATATAAAACAATATCTATAGTTCCACTTTGAAACACTTCGAAACTTCAGTCTAATAAATAATATAAGAAAAAATGTATCTCATCAATTTACTTTAAAGTTTTATCAAAAATCAATCTCACCAATTATAATATGAACTTTAAAGACAGTCTCAAGCTGTTTATTAACAATATAACTATGTTTTCACAGCTGTCGACCAATATAACGTCGTCACCGCTGCCGCCAATATAAAGTCGTGACTTTGTGATGTGATTAAGAAGATGGTGAGTGATGAGATAAATCACAAAGTACGCTTTACAAAATAAAAATAAAGACTTGACTGAAATTTCAAAGAGGAATCAAAGTGAAACAACTTTTTACTTAATAATAGTTTATTTACAAAAGGAAAATGATTTAACAAAAATGGTAGCAATGGCTAAATGACCGAGCGTATTAAATATCTTAAGCAACATATGGGAATATTAATTATTTACACAAGGGTTAAAGTAGACGGGAATTCACGAGAGAAGAAATGAAGGAACTCATGAGATCCTCTGGGATCCGTCCTTCATAAGCCTTAAGGAAAGATTAAGTAACTGAGTTTTAAAAGGAGGTTTTAACTACCTTCCTTCAACAAATCTCAGTCGTTGGCTCTGGCCAACAGTTGATCCTCTGGGATCACTTTCCTCCCTTAACTCAGGTTAAGGTTAGATCAAAGATCTAAAAGCCCTTTCTTAAATCGCGTTTGGAACTTAGATTTTAAAAGGAGGTTTTAACTACCTTCCTTCAACAAATCTTAGTCATTGGCTCTGGCCAACAGTGGTTGATCCTCTGGGATCACCTTCCCTCCCTTAACTCAGGTTAAGGTTAGAGCCCCTTCTTAACTCAGGTTAAGAGAAATAGATCCTCTGGGATCTAAAGGCTGATGTCTACTGTTTTTGTGATGTACTTCTGCTTCCTTTTATAGGCGCTGAGTTTAAGTATGTAACATAATAATAATAATAATAATATTAACAATCACAAAATTTAAGAAAATAAATAAATATAAAAAGAAATGTTATTATGAGTTTTTAAGCTTCATCAATAATTAAAGAAATTCATATATTGTAAATAGTTGAAATAAAAATACTTTATAATATATATATATATATATATATATATATATATATATATATATATATATATATATATATATATATATATATATATATATATATATATATATATATATATATATATATACAGTGGCGGCTCGTCTATAAGGGCTACAGGGCTGCAGCCCCTCCAAATTAAAAATACTGGGCGTAGAATGTTGATATTAATATGAATTTTTTTTCAGAGAAAAGTGATTTAAATTTATTTTTTTAACGACTCAATACATAAAAAGTATAAATCAATAAAGAAAATTTGAATTAAATGCATTTTGCAACTGCAAATATTTGGGTACGATATTTTTTTTAACGCATTGCATTATATAAAATATGGGCTGTAAATTCTCATTCCTAAATTAGACCAAATTTTTTGTTCTTAAATAATAGGACAGATATGGCAACTTATGAAAAAAAGTATGACAAATTGCAATAGCAGTTTTTGTCAAGTTGCCAGTTTGTCTTTCTTTTACTTTTTGGCAACATGGAGATTATTTTCGAATATTTAAGATATTTGAATGTTGCCAGTTGTCCTAAAAGGACAGAGCGTAAAGAATACAAACACTAAATAAAACAGTTTGTTATAGAACCTGGTGGGGTGGAGATGTGTTTTTTTTCTTGTGAAAGAAAAATTACGGATTTATTGTTTGTTTTTTTTGTTCGATATATATATATATATATATATATATATATATATATATATATATATATATATATATATATATATATATATATATATATATATATATATATATATATATATATAATAAAGGGCCAGACTGCACTTTAGTCCACACAAATATTACAAATACTACTTAATGTACATTAAAAAGGATAACATTTTTGAAATCCTTGAAGAATTCTGATAAAGAAAAATTGGGAATTAAAAAAAAAATATTATACTAAGTTTATTTACTAAGTACATTATAGTGCTTTAATTGCCTCGACGACATCGTTCGTCTGGCAGCACAAGTGTGGCAGAGTCTTTTCCCGAGTTGAATATCTCAAAATTACAGTAGATGAATTTTTCGATTAAGTAAGAAATTTTTTTTAAAAAACTTAAAATATATGTGTTATATGGCCGTATTTTTAAATAAGAATATCAGCAGGCTTTCCAGAATAAGTAAGGTACAGTCGTCAACAGAAGTTCGTTCCTATTAGGCTGGAAATAAATATTTATATAAAATGGAAATCATTTCATAAAAGCTCGATTTTGAATAAAAAGAAAATAAAAACATTGAGCGGGGCTTAATTGAACTGTGATTGGCTGAACCTGAAATGATCCCCATTTTATATAAATATTTATTTCCAGCTTAAAAGGAACGAACTTCTGTTGACGACTGTACGTTTGAAATTTATATATATATATATATATATATATATATATATATATATATATATATATATATATATATATATATATATATATATATATATATATATATATATATATATATATATATATATATATATATATATATATATATATATATATATATTATATATAGTTATACACACACACACACACACACACACACACACACACACATATATATATATATATATATATATATATATATATATATATATATATATATATATATATATATATATATATATATATATATATATATATATATATATATATATATATATATATATATATATATATATATATATATATATATATATATATATATATATATATATATATATATATATATATATATATATATATATATATATATATATATATATATATATATATATATATATATATATATATATATATATATATATATACTATGCAGCCCCTCCTTACCAAGTTTACACGAGCCGCCACTAGCTATATATATATATATATATATATATATATATATATATATATATATATATATATATATATATATATATATATATATATATATATATATATATATATATATAATATATATATATATATATATATATATATATATATATATATATATATATATATATATATATATATATATATATATATATATATATATATATATATATATATATATATATATATATATATATATATATATATATATATATATATATATATATATATATATATAATATATATATATATATATATATATATATATATATATATATATATATATATATATATATATATATATATATATATATATATATATATATATATATATATATATATATATATATATATATATATATATATATATATATATATATATATATATATATATATATATATATATATATATATATATATATATATATATATATATATACCATATATATAATATATATATATATATATATATATATATATATATATATATATATATATATATATATATATATATATATATATATATTAGGAAAACCAAAAAGATATTTAGAATAGTTTTATTTTACTTACACTCCGAAAATTTAGGAATGTTAAACAGCCGAATCTAAGGTGTAGATTGACCTGTCAAATACGGAGTTGACAACTTTTGGTGGAAAATGGATAGGTTGTCTTTAAGAACAGATTTCCAATTCTGCAATAGTAATGGAAAAAGAAAGGGAAATTTAAGTTATATTATTAAAAAATAAATAAATGTCGCCTGCGCACTTACATCGAAAATCCAACTCACCATAAATCCTGAGGAAGACGTATATGGACAGATGAAAGTTTTGAAAGAAACTTGGTCCTTCACCCAGAGCTACGATAGAGTTGAAGCTTAACTTCAGCGCACAAGCAACAGTAGTTATTGAAGATGTTAGGGCCTTTTGAATCACAATGAACTTGCTCGTCGTCCTTTTTCCATAGAAGAGAAACTGCTTCCTAAAATAGATTTCTAAAAACTTGGGAAGAGCAGTTAGACGAGAACAATCATAAATTAGTAAATAGATAGGCCTTTAATTTGAAATGATGGTAGGATATAAGTGTAAATATTGAGTAAAATACTCGGTTACCACAAAGTTAGTGTGCACACCTTAAATTACGATAAATATACAATTTACACTTAGTATTGCAATATGCATAAATCGAATACCTTTTAATTTTAGACAAACACAGTTCGAACAAAAGTCAACCTTTGCTATTTTTAAGCAATTAAACCTTAATATGACTTAATAGTAGTTTTATTAAAAATTGCTCTAACGAGTCAAACTTTCTTTAGTTATTAAGGATTTTGTAAACACTTGTATTTTAAATCGAATGTACAAGATCAAACAAAGCCTCAAAAGGAATGATGTTTTCGATACGATGATAAACGAAAAAAAGATTGATTTTAAGACTTAGCAACCTTCGAATTCAACTCAGTGCTGATTAAAATGAGACATATTGTTACAAATTTTTATATACTCCGGGGGAGGGGATGGCTCTATCCATTTTGGGTAGGAGTCATCATAAGATACCAGAGTATTGCACGAAAATATGTCCCTATTTATGAAATGAAAAGATTCTTATTCAGAATCTGATTCGGAAGAGTCACTTTCTTTTAAGTGGACTCTTGCAGCTTTAGCTGCTTTACGAATAGGTCGAGAAACTCCCGAAGGGCAAGATCGACTGAGGATGCGACGCTGTTGAAGTTGATGACGAAGGAACTGAGGTCGGAGATGCAGCTATTTGAGCAGGTGGAGATGATACTGACGGAGAGCTCGCAGGTTGATTAGAACCACTATGGGTTAAAGACAACTCCAGAGGATACAAATGCTTGATCGAATGGAGATTGATTTGTCCTCCAGGAGATCTGACAAAGACAGAACGAACTCTTCCGTCGTCCCCGTGCACCAGCTGGGATACAACTCCCAACTGCCAAAAAGGACGTTCTTTTATATATAGGACTTCGAATGAGGACTACATCATCCTCTTTGACTAGGTTCTTCCAGCCAGTCTGGTATAGATCCCTACAGGTTTCACGAAGGCTAAGTAAATATTCTTGATACCATCTTGTCCTGAATTCCTCAAAAGTATCAGAGGTCTTCTGTAGAGACTTGATCAATGCATTTCGAGAAGGAGTTATTGTTGTTGAGGGCTGATCGAAGTTTTCAGTTCTTTTAAATTCCATACTTGTTTTTGACTGTGGTTTCAAAAAACAGTTAGGTGTAAGAGGTAAAACATCATGAGAACTTGAAGTGTAGGTTAAAGGTCTTGAATTTATGGCATCAGCAATTTCGGCTAAAATCGTTACGAAGTTGAAATATTCAAGGGATGACCTCCCAATGGTCTTCATGAGACAATCCTTTACTACTCTCAATAATCTTTCCCACATACTTCCTATCCATGGGCTGTATAATGGGATGCAACGATGTTTGATTGATTTTTCCGAAGAAACTCCATGCCATTCTCAGAAACGACGAAGAATTCAAAAGAATCAACTCCTTGAACAAAAGACTTGGCATTATCACTATAGACAATTTCAGGAATTCCATAGCGACTGACGAAACGTTAGAATGATTTAATAAAGGAATCAGAAGACATATCAGATATTAAATCTAAATGGATTGCACGCACATTTAAGCATGTATAAATTATGATGAACATCTTCTGAGGTTGAGAAGCTCCTTTCACCTTCACCCACCAGTGTTTGGTGAAATCCACTCCAGTATACTGAAATGGTCGGAACAGTTCTACTTGAGCTTTTGTGTAATTGGTGAAACGAGGATATCTGAAAGCAAAATTATTATATTTTTTGCAGATGATGCAATCGGCAAGGAACCCTCTTTATTGTGGCTCTTGCTGCAGTAATCCAAAATCCTTTAAGGCGAATATTTGTCAAAGTAGCCTGAATTCCCAAATGTTTGCAATCGTTGTGTGCATTTCTGATGAGAAGACAGGTGAGATGATGATTTTTCCCCAAGAGAATGGGATTGAGCACGTCGAAAATTGTAGTAATTAGATCGAGCCAATCTACCTTTGCTTCTTATCAGAAGCTGGTCATCAAGAAACAAATTAAGATGGTTGACCATATCAGGAGGGTGATCCGTCAAAGATGGATTTTCTCTTGCCTGTTTCAAAAAATGCAAGTTCTCTTGGAAATGATTCTTCTTGCATTCTCCTTAGGCAATATAAGCGTGCAAGAGTGTCACAATCAATATCAATTTTTCGTGTAATAGCAGAAAATTTATAAAGTAAAGAACAAACTCGAAAGAGAGAGTTAATATTAGAAAATTTTTCAAAATTAATAACTGGAATATTTTTCATTTGATTTACAACTGAAAATACAAGAGTAGATGTACCGATGTTTTCCCCTTCCACTGCGGGCCAATATATGGGTGCAGCAGATAACCACTCAGGACCATATTTCCAAAAAGAAATATGTTTTTCAAACTCTGATATTGATAAACCTCTTGTAAGTAAATCTGCAGGATTTTCTTCAGATCTTACAAAATAAAATTTTGGGATCAGTTGTTGTTCTTCTCTTAAAGAAGAGATCATTTTATGAAGATCTTGAATCCTATTCTTGATGAACACACTTTTGTTCTTTTTCCCTCCTTTAAGGGATCTTTTTTCTCTTAAGAAGAGATCATTTTATGAAGATCTTGAATCGTATTCTTGATGAACACACTTTTGTTTTTTTTCTCTCTTTTAAGAATCAAACTGAGTGAAATCTGAGAATCTGAAAAAACATTTAGGTTGCAGAATTTTGAATTTGGAAAACTACTTAGTAGTTGAGGTAAGCATTTGAGAGCTAAGAAGATTGACAGAAGCTCTAAACATGGTAGAGTTTTGCCTTTTAAAGGAGAAACCTTTCCCTTTGACCAAAGGATACTTGGTGTTTTTGAACCAGATGAAACATAAACTACGAAACCATAACATTTCGAGCTTGCATCACAAAAGATGTGAAGTGACAAATCAGATCCTTCGGTTTCAAAGCACGATCTATCAAAAGAAATAGTTTTTAAAGAATTTAGATCACAATGTAACTTTTCCCATAAGGTCTTTAGTTCTGAATCGATTTCATCTTCCCATCCCATTCCTTGTTCCCAAGTTTTTCGCATCAAAAGACGCTCCTCTAATAGTAATAGGAAGGAACAGAGACAGAGGGTCGAACACCTTAGAAATCTGGGAAAGTAGTTGACGTTTGGTGTTAACTGAGGTTAGGTTGAAATCACTCAGTCTCATTGAATCTGAGGTTGTATCAAAAAGATATCCAAGGACTCTTTCTTCTGGATTTTGATGAGATGTGATTTTGTTCTCCGACTTGAAAATTGTTCTGAGTTCTGGGCAATTTGACGTCCACGAACATAAATCAAATCCACCCTCTGACATTCGCTTGGTGATTTTATAATAAATATCCTTTAATGTGCTGATGGAAGAATGAGAAAATAGGAAATTATCCATATATAAATTGTTCTCCATTAATGAAGAACAAAGATCAAAAGGATATTGCTTTGGCATGATGACGAATGACAGCTCCTAATATGTAGGGACTGACTGCTAGACCAAAGATGATTGTTGTATACCGAAAGGTATGCAAAACACCATCTTCCTCCCAGAAGAAACAGAACCTGTTACGGTCCTCCTCTTTTTTAAGCCGAATCTGTAAAAAGGCCTTAGAAATATCCGACAGCATTACGTATTTGTTAGTACGAAATTGAAGTAAGAGTCTAAACAGAGAAGCCATCAGGTCCAGACCAGGGTAACACGCCTGACTAAGAGAAGGTTTATTTCCATTTCGAAAGCTGCAGTTGAAGACCGGACGAATCTTGGTGGTTACTTGTTCAGCAGTCTTCAATACAGGACTGTGAGGGATCCATGTATACAGATGGAACTCTTTTGGAGACACTTGGAGTCGTTCGATTATTCCATCTGCAAGATATTGCCGGAAGATGTTTCCATAAGCAGATACAAGATTTTGTTTCAGAAGTTTCTGCTTAACTTTATGAAGAGCCGCAAGAGCCACCTGATGGTTAGATGGTACTTCTTCCAAAACATCATCGTACCAAGTATCTCTACATGGTACTTTCCCTCCCTGAAATCGATACTCTGATGAAACTTCTGGTCGAATATGATGTCAATGGAGCCCTGGTCGGCCTCCTCGTTGATTCCGATAGAATCGAACTTATAAATATTTTCAAGTCCGATGTCTAAATCCAAGTCAGAGTCCGTATGACTAAATGGATCAAAATAAGGAGGAGAAGGATCCATGATGGTGTTCAAAACATTTTCAGGAACCTTCTCAATAGACTTATGAAGAGAATGAGGCAACTTTAATTGTCATGAGGTCTGAAGATCCTCTTCCTGATCATGAATAGAATTGGTTTTAAAAATAGTCTCAATTTGAGAAGGAGTTAAAAAACTCTTAACGGGTCCAAAAGGAATAAAGCCATGACACGATTCAAAGGCACTTCCTTTTAAACAGTTGACTATTTTAAAGTGCTTCATCATGTGCAGAACATCTATACCCAACAGACAATCCACATTACTGACGCTGTCACCATGTCGGCCTTGATAGAAAAAGCGATCAGCTATATGA
>SEYY01020240.1:17500-23289 GCA_009176605.1 Armadillidium nasatum
AAATATTTACACGTTAATAAATATTTAAGAAAAACCATTATATATATTAAGTTTATTAAGAAGGTTCCTGAGAATGTCTTGAACACCATCATGGATCCTTCTTCTTATTTTGATCCATTTAGTCATACGCACACCGACTTGATTTAGATATCGGACTCTAAAATATTTATAAGTTGGAGTCGATTGGAATCAACGAGGAGGCCGACCAGGGTTTCATTGACATCATATTCGACCAGAAGTTTCATCAGAGTATCGATTTTATTGAGGGAAAGTATCATGTAGAGATACATTGATACCATGATGTTTTGGAAGAAGTATCATTTAACCATCAGGTGGCTTTTGCGACTTTTCATAGAGTTAAGCAGAAACTTCTGAAGCAAAATCTTGTATCGGCTTATGAAAACATCTTTCGGCAATATCTGGCAGATGGAATAATCGAACGCATCCAAGTGTCTCCAAAAGAGTTCCACCAGTGTACATGAATCCCTCACCGTCCTGTATTGAAGACTGCTGAACAAGTAACCACCAAAATTCGTCCGGTCTTCAACTGCAGCTTTCGAAATGGAAATAGACCTTCTCCAAACCAGGCATGCTACCCTGGTCTGGACCTGATGGCTTTTCTGTTTAGACTCTTACATCAATTTCGTACTAACAAATACGTAATGCTGTCGGAAATTTCTAAGGCCTTTTTACAGATTCGGCTTAAAAATGAGGAGAACCGTAAAAGGTTCTGATCTTTCCGGGAGAAAGATGGTGTTTTACATACTTTTCGGAATACAACAATCATCTTTGGTCTAGCGGTTAGTCCCTATATAAGAGATAAGAGGAGCTGTCATTCGTCACCACGCCAAGCAATATCCCATTGATCTTTGTTCTTCATTAATATAGAACAATTTATATATGGATAACTTCATATTTTCTTATTCTTACATCAGCACATTAAAAGATATATATTTTAATGTCATCACGCGAATGTCAGAGGGCGGGTTTGATTTGTGTTCGTGGACCTCAAATTGCCCCGAACTCAGAACAATTTTGAAGTCTGAGAACAAAATCACATCATCAAAATCCCGAAGAATGAGTCCTTGGTAATCTTTTTAATACAACCTCAGATTCAATGAAACTGAGTGATTTCAACATAACCTCAGTTAACACCAAACGTTAATTCTTTCCTAGATTCTAAGGTGTTCGACCCTCTATCTCTGTTCCTTCCCATTACTATTAGAGGGCGTCTTTTGATGCGAAAAACGTGGGAACAGGGGATGGGATGGGAAGATGAAATTGATTCAGAATTAAAGGCCTTATGGGAAAAGTTACGTTTTGATCTAAATTCATTAAAAATTATTTCTTTTGATAGATCTTGCTTTGAAATTGAAAGATCTGACTTTTCACTTCACATTTTTTGTGATGCAAGCTCGAAATGCTATGGTTTCGTAGTCTATGTTTCATCTGGTTCAAAAAAATCCAGTATATTTTGGTCTAAAGGTTAAAAGGGAAAACTCTACGATGCTTAGAGCTTTTGTCAATCTTTTTAGCTTTCAAATGCTTACCTCAACTACTGAGTGGCTTTCCAAATTCAAACCCATTTGGATCCTTAAAGGAAGGAAAAGGAGCAAAAGTGTGTTCGTCAAGAATAGAATCCAAGATCTTCATAAAATGATTTCTTCTCTAAGAGAAAAGCTGCATCTGATCCATAATTTTACTTTGTAAGATCTGAAGAAAATCCTACAGATCTATTTACAAGAGGTTTATCAATATCAGAATTTGAAAAACATTTTTCTTTTTGGAAACATGGCCCTGAGTGGTTATCTGCTGCACTCATATATTGGCCGCAGTGGAAGGGGAAAGCATCTTCAGTGGCACATCTACTATTGTATATTCAGCTGTAAATCAAATTAAAAATGTTTCAGATATCAAGTTTGAAATATTTTCTAATATCAACTCTCTCTTCCGAGTTTGTTCTTTATTTTATAAATTTTCTGCTATTACACGAAAAATTAATATTGATTGTGACACTCTTGCACGCTTATATTGCCTAAGGAAATGCAAGAAGAATCCTTTCCAAAAAAAACTTGCTTTCTTGAAGCAGGCAAGAGAAAATCCATCTTTGACGGATCACCCTCCTGATGTGTGGTCAATCATCTTAACTTATTCCTTGATGACCAACTTATAATAAGAAGCGAAAGTAGATTGGCTCGATCCAATTTCGACGTGCTCAATTCCATTATCTTGGGGAAAAATCATCATCTCACCTGTCTTCTCATTAGAAATGCACACAATGTTTGCAAGCATTTGGGAATTCAGGCTACTTTGACCAATATTCGCCTTAAAGGTTTTTGGATTACTGCAGCAAGAGCCACAATAAAGAGGGTCCTTGCCGATTGAACCATCGGCAAAAAATATAATAATTTTGCATTCAGATATCTACGTTTCACTAATTATACAAGAGCTCAAGTGGAATTGTTCCGAACACTTCAGTACACTGAAGTGAATTTCACCAAACACTGGCAGGTGAAGGTGAAAAGATTTTCCCAACCTCAGAAGATGTTCCTCATAATTTATACATGCTTAAATGTGCGTGCAATCCATTTATATTTAATATCTGATCTGTCTTCTGATTCTTTTGTTAAATCATTTCAACGTTTTGTCAGCCGTTATGGAGTTCCAGATATTGTCTATAGTGATAATGCCAAGTCCTTTGTTCAAGGAGTTGATTCTTTTGAATCCTTCGTCGTTTCTGAGAATGGAATGGAGTTTCTTCGGAAAAATCAAATCTTACATCGTCGAATCCCATTATACAGTCCATGGACAGGAAGTATGTGGGAAAGATTTCTGAGGATAGTAAAGGATTGTCTTGTGAAGGCCGTTGGGAGGTCATCCCTTGAATATTTCAATTTCGTAATGATTCTAGCCGAAATTGCTGATGCCATAAACTGAAGACCTCTCACGTACACTTCAAGTTCTCATGATGTTTTACCTTTTACACCTAACTGTTTCTTGAAACTACAATCGAAAAAAAGTATGGTGTTTAAAAGAACTGAAAACTTCAATCAACCCTCGAAGACAATAACTCCTTCTCGAAAGGCATTGATGAAGTCTCTACAGAAGACCTCTGACACTTTTGAAGAGTTCAGAACAAGATTATATGAGGAATATCTACTCAGCCTTCGTGAAACCTGTAGGGATCTATACCAGACTAGCTGGGAGAACTTAGTTAAAGTGGATGATGTAGTCCTCATTCGAAGCCCTATAAAAGAACGTCCTTTTTGGCAGTTGGGATTCGTAAACCAGTTGGTGCGTGGGGACGACGGCAGAGTTCGTTCTGTCTTTGTCAGATCTTCTGGAGGACAAATCAATCTCCAATAATTGCATCTTCGTCCTCATTTCCTTTGTCGTCAACTTCAACAGCGCCGCGTCCTCCGTCAATCTTTCCTTCTGGGAGCTTCTCGACCTATTCGTAAAGCAGCTGAAGCTGCAAAAGTCCACTTAAAAGAAAGTGACTCTTCCGAATCAGATTCTGAATAAGAAAGTCTTTTCATCCAATTAATAGAGACATGTTTTCTTGTACTACTCTGGTATCTTTTGATACGTCCACCCACAATGGATAGAGCCATCCCCTACCCCGGAGTATATAAAAATTTGCAACAATATATCACCTGTTGGTTAACACTGTTAAGATTTAGCCAGCCATTTGTCGAATGCGAAGGTTGTTTGGTCTTAACATTGTTCTTTTTTCGTTCGTCATTATAGCGACAAGGCTTCGTTTAATCTTGCGCTTTCTATTTAAAATACAAGTGTCTTACAAAATCATTAACAATAAAAGAAAGATTGACTCTCTATTTAGAGCAATTTTTATTGAAATTACTATTGAGTTGCTCACTAATGGTATTAAGGTTTTATTTGCTTGAAGATAGCAAATGTTAGCTTGTATATAAATTGTCTTTTTAAAAATACCTGATATTCAAGTTATGCATATTGCATATTAAGTGTAAATTGGTTTACATACCTATCGTAACTTAAGGTGTGCACTCCTAATTTTGTGGTAACGAGTATTATTACCTAAGATTTACGCTTATTATTATATCCAACGATCATTTGAAAATCATTAAGATATAAAGGCTTATCTATTTATTAATCTATATTGTTCTCGCCTAACTGCTCTTCCCAAGTTTCATTTTAGAAAACAATATCTCTTTTATGGAAGAAGGATAAAGAACAAAGTTGCTGTGATTCATAAGGCCCTAAACATCTTAAAGACTACTGTTGCTTGTGTGCTGAAGTTACGTACAACTCTACCGTAACTCTGGGTGAAAGACAAAGTTTCTTTCAAAGTGTATATTTATTCCATAAACGTCTTCCTCAGGATTCATGGTGAGTTAGATTTTCGATGTAATGCTCAGGTGACATTTATTTATTTATTAATTATTATAATCCAAAAATTCCCTTTCTTTTTGCATTACTGTTGCAGAATTGGATATCTGTTCTTATAATGTATTTTCAGACAAAGTTGTCAACTCTGTAGATAACAGGTCAATCTACACGTTAGATTCAGCTGATTAACATCCAAATTTTTGGAGTGTAAATAAAACTAAAAATTTTCCTAAATATGTTTTGGCTATCCTATATATATTATAGTTGATGGATATATATATAATATATATATATATATATATATATATATATATATATATATAATATATATATATATATATATATATATATATACAGTGGCGGCTCGTCTATAAGGGCTCCAGGGCTGCAGCCCCTCCAAATTAAAAATACCAGGCGTAGAATGTTGATATAAATATGAATTTTTTATCAGAGAAAAGTGATTTAAATTCATTTTATTAACAACTTAATACATAAAAAGTAAAAATCAATAAAGAAAATTTGATTAAATGCCTTTTGCAACTGCAAATTTTTGGATACGATATTTTTTTTGACGCATTGCATTATATAAAATATGGGCTGTAAATTCTCAGTCCTAAATTAGACCAAATTTTTTGTTCCTAAATAATAGGACAGATATAGCAACTTATGAAAAAAAGTATGACAAATTGCAATAGCATGGAGATTATTTTCGAATGTTTAAGATATTTGAATGTTGCCAGTTGTCCTAAAAGGACAGAGCGTAAAGAATACAAACACTAAATAAAACAGTTTGTTATAGAACCTTGGTGCGGTGGAGATGTTTTTTTTTTTTGTGAAAGAAAAATTACGGATTTATTATGTTTTTTTTTTCGATATATATATATATATATATATATATATATATATATATATATATATATATATATATATATATATATATATATAATATATATATATATATATATATATTATATATATATATATATATTATGGGCCAGACTGCACTTTTAGTCCACACAAATATTACAAATACTACTTAATGTACATTAAAAAGGATAACATTTTTGAAATCCTTGAAGAATTCTTATAAAGAAAAATTGGGAATTAAAAAAAAATATTATACTAAGTTTATTTACTAAGTACATTATAGTGCTTTAATTGCCTCGACGACATCGTTCGTCTGGCAGCGTAAGTGTGGCAGCGTCTTTTCCTGAGTTAAATATCTCAAAATTGCAGTACGATGATTTTTTCGATTAAGTAAGAAAATTTTTTTGAAAAAATTTAAATATATGTGTTATATGGCCGTATTTTTAAATAAGAATATCAGCAAGCTTTCCAGAAAAGTAAGGTACGTTTGAAATTTTATATATATATATATATATATATATATATATATATATATATATATATATATATAT
>SEYY01020241.1:12500-20000 GCA_009176605.1 Armadillidium nasatum
ACGACGTCCGACGACGTCGACATCACCACACACCAATCTCGCACATCACAAATGTTTTAAAATGACGCGTTTATATATTAATGAATTTGTATACATGACTAAATGACGTTGATAAATGAAGGACATACCCGTTCTGTGTAGTAATTAAAAGAATATATATATATATATATATATATATATATATATATATATATATATATATATATATATATATATATATATATATATATATATATATATATATTATATATATATATATATATATATATATATATATATATATATATATATATATATATATATATATATATATGTGTGTGTGTGTGTGTGTGTGTATGTTTGTGTGTGTGTGTGTGTGTGTGTGTTGGTTTGAGCTATTGTTTGCAGCTTTAACAGCGCTATTGTTCTAATTTAGGTTTAGTTATGTTAGGTTAGTTAGGCTAGTTAGGTTAGGTTAGAGTAGGTTAGGTTAGTGTCATGCATTTAGAAAATCCTTTTTTTTTTTTTTGACGTTTCGAATGTAATAGAGCTCTCTCTTTTATGCTTCCTTTGTGCTTCTGTCAATGTTGCCATTTTTACTACTAACTATACGACCTATAAGTCTCAATTTTTGTTGTAATTATTTCCTATTACTATCTGTTAACATTATTTGTGATCTTATCCAATCTCTCCTTTTTCTGTCCTTAACCCTTTTTTGTTTTGTTTTATCAGGGATTTAATTTTTCATTTTTTTTTTTTGTTATTGTTGTTGTTTTTTCACTGTAGTTCCAAGTTATTTGCAGATCGCAAGCACTTGTCAAAGACGTTTTTCTTTATGTGAATCGTAAAACTATCATTGTGGCTGATATATTCAATTCTCTCATAAGGCTCCAATATATTTTTCCTCTTCTTTGAATATAGTTTGTTTGTTTGCCTGTCCGATGATCTAAGTTTGTCAAAGTAAATTCATCAACTTATTCTAAGTTGAAGTTATTAACCATTGTTTGATGTAAAGTTATGTGCGCTTCAGTTTGGAAATAGAGCTAATATATATATATATATATATATATATATATATATATATATATATATATATATATATATATATATATATATATATATATATATATATATATATATATATGTGTGTGTGTGTGTATGTATGTGAGTGAGTACTGTATGTATAACGGTGATTTAAATTGACTTGTATCTCTTACCAAATTGGGAGAGTTATGTTTAAAACATTTTTTTTTTTGCTGTGGAAACACTCCTTGTTCAATAAAAAAAGAAGAGTTTCCGGTATGCAGTTGAAATCTTTATAATAATAATAAAACAAAAAATATATTGGATGTCTGATTTCTAAACTCAGCTGAGAAGATGTGCGTGCGTTCGTGTGTGTGCGTGTGTATTTTCTTTATTTATTTATTTATTATTTTTATGGCTGCAGATTTTGTTAGAAATATCTCTGCATATTTTTAAATTTTCGTTTTTATTCTTCCCTTAAAAAGATTTTTAAACATTTTAATTCACTGAAAAAGAAATTGTCCTAACGAATCGTTGGGACAAGTGGCAATAACGTCACAGTAAAATTTTCAATGGAGAAAAGACATGTTAAGCATAATAAAGTCGCTTCACCGATTTATTTTCTAATAAGAATAAAATAGGAAAAATTTGTTGTGACATTTTTGCCATTTGTCCCAACGATTCGTTAGGACAATTTTTGCAATTACTCAGAGACGAATATTTAGATAGTATATTATAAGATTGTTATTACAGTAACGAAGATCAGAAGCAAGCAATATGGAAGATCAAAGGTAAACGTAAATGAAGATTGAAGTTAAATCATTAAGTTGAAGGTAATTGTAATTAATGAAGATTACAGACAACAATATTATTGATGAAGATTAACATTAATGAAGATTACAGATAACATTAATATTGATGAAGATTAACATTTATGAAGATTACAGATAACATTAATATTGATTAAAGATTAATATTTATGAAGATTAAAGGTAAACATTAATGAATATTAAGGGTAAACATCAATGAAGATCAAAGGTAAAAATTAATGAAGAACAAAGTATAAACATTAATGAAGATTAAAGGTAAATATTAATGAAGATTACAGATAACAATATTATTGATGAGGATTAACATTTATGAAGATTAAAGGTAAACATTAATGAATATTAAAGGTAAACATCAATGAAGATCGAAGATAAAAATTAATGAAGAACAAAGTATAAACATTAATGAAGATTAACAGCAAAACTAATAACAATTAAGGGTAACCTTTAAAAAATAAGTTACCATCAATGAAGATTGAAGATAAATTTTAAAAATAAGTAACCATCAATGAAGATTGAAGATAAATTTTAATGAAGATTAAACCTGAATATTCATAAAAATTAAAATTAAATGCAAATTAAGATCAGAAATAAAATTCTTAAAAATGCCCCAAATTAAATCTCATATTCTATTACATTTGGCAAAATAAATATAAAACTTATTGTCCTAACGAATCGTTGGGACAAGTGGCAAAAAAATGTCACAGTAAAATTTTCAATAGAGAAAAGACATGTTAAGCATAAGAAAGTGTCTTCACCGATTTATTTTCTAATAAGAAAAAAACTAAAAAAAATTATTATAACATTTTTGCCACTTGTCCCAACGATTCGTTGGGACAATTTTTTTTGCAGTGTATTATAAAAATATATTTTATGAAAATACTTGAATCTGGAATATAGTTTCCCTTTCCTGGATTCGAACTCTCTATTCAGACTTTCTTTCGTTTTTTTCCTTTTAAAATTAATTTCTTTTTTCCAGCTCAACCCTTCGGTCATTATCATTACACACATTAATCATCGTTTGCTAAAAATATCTCACCATAGGCTATATATATATATATATATATATATATATATATATATATATATATATATATATATATATATATATATATATATATATATATATATATATATATATATATATATATATATATATATATATATATATATATATATATATATATATATATATATATATATATATATATATATAATATATATATTATAGTATATATTATATATATATATATATATATATATATATATATATATATAATATATATATATATATATATATATATATATATATATATATATATATATATATATATATATATATATATATATATATATATATATATATATATATATATATATATATATTATATTATATATATATATATATATATATATATATATATATATATATATATATATATATATATATATATATATATATATATATATATATATATATATATATATATATATATATATATATATATATATATATATATATATATATATATATATATATATATATTATATATATATATATATATATATATATATATATATATATATATATATATATATATATATATATATATATATATATTATATATATATATATATATATATATATATATATATATATATATATATATATATATATATATATATATATATATATATATATATATATATATATATATATATATATATATATATATATATATATATATATATATATATATATATATATATATATATATATATATATATATATATATATATATATATATATATATATATATATATATATATACCTCGTACGTGAATGGTAAAAAAATCATATCCGTTACATACAATATCAGAATAGGATATAAATTCGTTGAACGTGTAGTATTTTTTATAAATTTTCCGAATGATAAAATAATAATAATAATAATAATAATAATAATAATAATAATAATAATAATAATAATAAATAATAAATAATAATAATAATAATAAATAATAATAATAATAATAATAATAATAATAATATATAATATTAATAATAAATATAATAATAAAATAATAATATATAATAATAAATAATAATAAAATAAATAATAATAATAATAATAATAATAATAATAATAATAATAATAATAATAATAATAATAATAATAATAATAATAATAATAATAATAATAAAATAATAATAATAAATATAATAATAATAATAATAATAATAATAATAATAATAAATAATAATAATAATAAATAATAATAATAATAATAATAATAATAATAATAATAATAATTAATAATAATAATAATAATAATAATAAATAATAATAAATAATAATAATAATAATAAAAATAATAATAATAATATAATAATAATAATAATAATAATAATAATAATAATAATAATAATAATAATAATAATAATAATAATAATAATAATAATAATAATAATAATAATAATAATAATAATAATAATAATAATAATAATAATAATAATAATAATAATAATAATAATAAACGAAGCAGCACGTGTTAAATCGTTTTGAGCCGAAAATTCAATTGTAAATTTATGTCGAGTGTCAATTTCAATAAGTGGCACTCTTGGTCAAATTTGACCTCTTCTTTCCTATCGGTTGACCTCACTTTGACCTCACTTTGACCTCGCATCAAAAGTCAGAGTTTTTTTCTAACCAACAAATTAGGAAAGAACGAAAAAAAAAAATTTGAAAAAAAAAAAATTATTTGAAGAGTTTCTGAATATGTGTGCGTATGTTATATGACCAGGTGTGTGTTCACGTTATGTGTTCATTTGTGTGTGCGTGTGTTTTAAGACCAGGTGTATGTTTGTGTATGTGTATGTATGTGTGTTAGTGTGTGTGACTTTCTTTTAATAATAGTGTAACGTTTTATAGATATTTTAAATGGGTTTAGCGTGTATCAATTTATGCTCAAAATTCCCCTATTGCATGAATTTAAACTGCCTCGACACGTTCTCTTCGCCAACATATATATATATATATATATATATATATATATATATATATATATATATATATATATATATATATATATATATATATATATATATATATATATATATATATAATATATATATATATATATATATATATATTATATATATATATATATATATATATATATATATATATATTATATATATATATATATATATATATATATATATATATATATATATATATATATATATATATATATATATATATATATATATATATATATATATATATATATATATATATATATATATATATATAATATATATATATATATATATATATATATATATATATAATAAACGTGTGAGTGTGCTTATGTGCATGTATTGCAAAAAAAAAATGCATATTTTACAATAAATAAAATAAAACGCTGAATATGCAAAATTAAATGTAAATCCAATAAATGTTGAGTTTCATTGATATTCAATTTCAAGGTTGCTGAGAGGATTTGATTTTCTAACACTGAAGATGTAAAATGCATTGCACACGAACTCTTAGAGCTCCGCGATTCGTGCTCTCTGATTCCTAAATGGTTGAGAATTTGAATATTTAATATATATAAGATATATTAAAACTACCAATTTATTTTATTTACCGCATCGTTTGAGCTTTTTATACAATTATTACTACAATATTTATTAAACTAAAATCTCGAGATCTAATTCAAAGTTTTATTTGCATGGGTAACATGGGCTTCCAAATGAAAAAATACATTCCCTAAAGTGCTCAAGGAAGTGCGAAAATGTATTGGATGCTCTAAGAAGTTTTTTTGAAAATAATTTCACGCAAATTCATCAACGAAGCTCTTTACTGTTTACATTAATCAGAGAGAAATTCGAAGCTGTGAGAAGTTCACAATTCCTTTTAAAAAAAAAAAAAAAAAAAAAAAAAAAAAAAAAAAAGTTCTAGTACTGGAAACTTTCCAGCGATCTCTTAGAAAATTGGTTCATCAAGCACTCGTAAGACTTACATTTTAAAAGATAACATTCATCACACTTTAAAAAGTGTCCAATATAGAATATTTATTAAACCATTAGTCAGCGACCTCTGTGAAGATGATCCGGACAGGAGGGATGAATTTTGATGGCTTGTTTGGAGATGTGAAACTACGTTTAAATTAAGCAGCCCTATCAATTATTAGCCATAATTGAAAATAGGTAAAAAAGAATCCTAATGTAAAAGAGAAGCACAATGTGATGTAATTTGAAATCCTACAATGCGGTTTAGGATGAAATGTTAACGTTAGGTTTAAGCGATTGGACCATTAACTTTTAACTACTCCCTAACTAGCCTTGCTTGTTTTTTTTTTTTTAAAAATTTTAAGTTTACTACCGCTCATGGCTGAACCCTTTTCTAGGAGGGAGCAGAAATATAATATAAAAGAAAACCACGTCAGGTCCGAGCCTAAAGTAAATCTCTCAGGTGAGCACAGACGAGGGTTTTAAAGAGAGGCCGATTAAAAGAAGAAGCCAAAAATAGATGATTACAGAGTGGATGGAAAGAAGGAGGCGTCACAACAGGCAAGTCTCGGTTTACTTTATTCAATCAAAATTCATGCGAAATCATGGCACCCCTTGTGCTAAGACGGCGACGTAATGCTGCTGGAATGCGAGAGGTCAATTCCTTCGAGCATCAGCCGTTGTAGTACCTATAAAAAAAATAGGGCACCAACGTCACGTCGCAGTGACAGAGGGTGAAATGAGTTTGAATGCAGGGGACAGTTTATCAATTTTTTAGTCTTAGACTCAATCCTATACAAAAGAACGAAGGAACTGGAACCCTCCCAAATGTGAGAACTATTCCGTACAAGGGAGGATGAGACCCTTATATAATTATAAGACCCTTATTAATCAGTTAAACTGTCTATATATATATATATATATATATATATATATATATATATATATATATATATATATATATATATATATATATATATATATATATATATATATATATATTAGAGAGAGAGAGAGAGAGAGAGAGAGAGAGAGAGAGAGAGAGAGAGAGAGAAGAGAGAGAGAGAGAGAGAGAGAGAGAGAGAGAGAGAGAGAGAGAGAGAGAGAGAGAGAATAATTGCTAATTAGGAGAATGAGTTCAATCTGTGAGTGAGAGACTCGCCGAGTTTTAATGATGAATTTCGAAGGTGGATGAAAAAAAAAAAATCCTTTTTAGAGTTGGTTCATAAATACAACTCGAGATCAAAAAGAACTTTCACGTTACTTGTTTGTATTTAAATACATGTGTAAGTAAATTAGGTAACCAATATATACACGCACATTCACAAACACACACACACACACGCACACACACACGCACACACACACGCATATATATATATATATATATATATATATATATATATATATATATATATATATATATATATATATATATATATATATATATATATATATATATATATATATATATATATATATATATAAGGATAGTTTAATTGATTGTTTGAAAGATATATATGTATATCAAGATAGTGTTTAAAAAAAAAAAAAAAAAAAAAAAACATGAAATACAATGACACAGTGAGAATGAACTGCAGACAAATCAGATAGACTAACAGAAAACAGAAATAAAAAATAGTACAGAGTTGA
>SEYY01020241.1:25000-30000 GCA_009176605.1 Armadillidium nasatum
AAATAATGGTCTGAGATTGACAATTTTAATTCATTTGAAAAGATGATCAACTAGTCATTATAAAGCTATGTTCTTAATTTCTAATAACTCTAATAAAGCTGTAGCCATTTGGTAATTTTTTAAAAGGAATTAACCTTTCCTAACAGTGATCTGGAGAGGCTCTTAAGATTCACTTTGCAAAGAACACAGACTACTCACGACTTTCTCTCACTAAGCTTGAAAGTATATATCTATCTATCTATCTGTCTATCTATCTATATATATATATATATATATATATATATATATATATATATATATATATATATATATATATATATATATATATATATATATATATATATATATATATATATAATATATATATATATATATATGTCTGTGTGTGTGTGTGTATGTGTATGTGTGTGAGAGAGTGTGTGAAATGTGTGCTTGTGTGTGTTGAAATAAATTTTATACTCTACTTTTTTAAGTGAAAGTTTTATGTACACACACACACACACTCACACACATAAATACATATATATATATATATATATATATATATATATATATATATATATATATATATATATATATATATATATATATATATATATATATATATATATATATATATATATATATATATATATATATATATATATATATATATATATATATATATATATATATATATATATATATATATATATATATATATATATAACTATATATATATGATATA
This sequence comes from Armadillidium nasatum, assembly GCA_009176605.1. Classification (NCBI taxonomy): domain Eukaryota; kingdom Metazoa; phylum Arthropoda; class Malacostraca; order Isopoda; family Armadillidiidae; genus Armadillidium; species Armadillidium nasatum. The sequence continues at coordinate 25,728 of SEYY01020241.1, forward strand.
CAGAAACAAGAGGAAGATTTTATTGAGCGAAGAGTTGAAAGTAAAAAAAGGTTGAAAAGTCATTCAAAAATCCTTGATCTCGAATTATTCATTCTTTTATTCAAAAGCAAATCAAAACTATGCAAAAATATGCTGTAATAATAATAATAATAATAATAGATAATAATATAATAGTAATAGTAATAATAATAATATTTTTAGATTGTAATTAGAATTTTAATAACAATAATAATAATAATATTAATAATGAAATAATAATAATAATAATAATAATAATAATAATAATAATAATAATAATAATAATAATAATAATAATAATAATAATAATAATAATAATAATAATAATAATAATAATAATAATAATTAAAAATAATAATAATAATAATAATAATAATAATAATAATAATAATAATAATGATAATAATAATAATAATAATAATAATAAAAATATCTAATAATATTTTCAAATGCTCTTTATTTAGAAAGATACAGATGAATTTTTTTTAGACATATTTAATTATATCAGAAAATTAGTATTAACAGTAATTCAACCTCTTCTAAACGGGGCTGTAAAAGAAAATACTCCACAATAGCCTTTGCTTATTACTTAGGTTTATTATTTCCAGGTTTTTAACACAAGGAGCAAGAAAGTCCTTTCTTAATAAATGGATTATTTTTATTATGTGCAAGATGTCTATTTTATTAGAGATCTTAAAAGATGTGTCTTGGCAATATTTTTTGATGTTGACATAAAAATGTGACATAATATTGTCTTTTCCATGAAAATCGAAAACGTAAAATATAATTAAAAAACGACTATATATATATATATATATATATATATATATATATATATATATATATATATATATATATATATATATATATATATATATATATATATATATATATATATATATATATATATAAATAGGAAGAGAGCGTGTGTGTTCTACCAATCTATCACGATCTCCAGTTACATACAGAATTAGATAACAAGCGACCATGTCCAAGTTTCGGTTTAAAGCTCATAATCACGGGTGAAACAAAAGCCTGCTGGTTTCCTTCTGTCGTAGCCATAGTTTGGCGTCCTGTTACAGCACCGGTAAAACGGACCATAAATTATGGTAAAATAAAGCTTTAAAGCTCATTAGAAATAAATAAGTTAAATGGGGTGTTACGCTATTACGTATGATGTATTATACGTTGTTCGTTAAGGAAGGGGAATGTCTATAAGGTAGATTGAAACAATGAGTGTAGAGGACGAGGAGCATATGTAACTTATTACGAGTGAGAGTTAAGGGGTCTCAAACTGGCGAGAAACATTCCCGTTTTTCGGGAAGAGACAGAAAATAATTACAAATTTTCTTTTTGAAATTTATTTTAAATGATATCATAGATCACTTTTCGGGGCAGTTAAACACATAATTCGGAGCTTTGGTTAACGAGAGTTCAACCAAATAGAAAGATTGAGAAATATTGCTATAATTCTTGATCATATATATATATATATATATATATATATATATATATATATATATATATATATATATATATATATATATATATATATATATATATATATATATATATATATATATATATATATATATATATATATATATATATATATATATATATATATATATATATATATATATATATATATATATATATATATATATATATATATATATATATATATATATATAATATATATATATATATATATATATATATATATATATATATATATATATATATATATATATATATATATATATATATATATATATATATATATATATATATATATATATATATATATATATATATATATATATATATTGTCTAGGTGTGTGTTTTTATCATATTTTAAAATCTGAAAGATTATAGCAATTGAGGCTTTAGTGGGATAGTTTTTTTTTTACACATTTTAAAGCTCTCTGTGTCTGCTCTGAGAATTATGTTTTTTTTTAAATTTCAACCTTTTTAAACATTAAAAGTATGTGTGCTACATGTTCATTTTTTTTATTGGTAAAAAAATTTTTTTTATCATTTCTAAACTGATTTGTGAGAAAGGAAATATAATATTATTAATAATAATAATAATAATAATAATAATAATAATAATAAAATAATAATAATATTAATAATAATAATAATAAAAATAATAATAATAATAATAATAATAATAATAATAATAATAATAATAATAATAATAATAATAATAATAATAATAATAATAATAATAATAATAATAAAATTACAATAATAAAAATTATAGTAATAATGATAATAATATATATATTCATAATAACAATAATATTAAAAAGATTCATTTGTATATAAAAATTAATCACACATAAATACACACATAACCACACTCACACACACACACATACACACACACACAAATTCCAGTGTGCAAACGCACGCCCCTCATGAGATAGGATCTGATTCTGTTTTTCCCTCACTTTCGATTTTGGACTTTCATTGGGTCCGTCTTCAAAAGATTAGTTTTTTGGGTCTTCATTGGGTCCGTCTTCTGGTCCGTCTTCAGGAGATTAGTTCGAGCGTTGCTTTTTCCTTGTTTGTTGTTTAGAAACGTGTTTCACAGCTTTAATAGTCATGATAATGAAGGTACAAAATAATTTGATTTTTTTATAACTATATATATATATATATATATATATATATATATATATATATATATATATATATATATATATATATATATATATATATATATATATATATATATATATATATATATATATATATATATATATATATATATATATATATATATATATATATATATATATATATATATATATATATATATATATATATATATATATATATATATATATATATATATATATATATATATATATATATATATATATATATATATATATATATATATATATATATATATATATATATATATATATATATATATATATATATATATATATATATATATATATATATAATATATATATATATATATATATATAGCATATATAGTATATATGGTACAATGAATAAATTGTTGGGAAATGTGACGATATAAATTTCTCTCCAGTTAATTTTGAATTTATAGCAAATATTTGAATTTAAAAAAAAAAATAATAATTAATTTGTTTTAAATAATTACTGGTGGGGCCGGGCCTCTGTGGCCCATAATGACGAGCCTCCCCTTCTCACATGCTTCGGGAACCTGCTTATTAGGCATTCTCACCTTCCTCTCTTTATTTACATGTATTCCGTAGGTCAACAAGGGCACACACTCAAACATTTGCTTTTATCAAATTTAAAGAAAAATGGCAAAGCTAAAATATACCTCGGAGTTGCTTGAAGAAGTAACATCCAAATAATGCCCTCGTTCACTCCTACTCTTACTATCACTAGGGAGTTGGGATTCGATTATGGGATTGGTTTCGCCAAAACTACGAGTTAGTTTTGTTCTTCTTTAATTGTGGCAACTTTCGAAGTCTTTATTTTAATTTCAACTTTGCTAACAACCACCTTTCTTCCTTTAAGCCAAACCTCTTGTTCTCAACCGAAACTCAGGTACTTAAACGATCCAAGTCCTTTTCTATTGCTTCTTACTGCCCACAAAAAAAGTGATGAAAAAGTCAGTGATGACAAATTAATCTACTTTAGTTTTTAATTTAAATTCAACACCTCCAATTGTATTTGTTACAGTAAAAAGAAACGATCTTCCTTGGAAAAACTAATATTTAGCAATCTCTATTAACCAATTCTAGATAAGCTAAAAACCTAACAATCTAACCTAACCTAATAGATATAGTTAAAACTAATTTTCCCTAGGAAAATTTGGTTTTAACTGAAAACGGGTTTTTACAGTAACATACAATTTGTTTTCAAAAAAACTTGTAGAAAAGTTACGAAAAAGAAATGATTATCACAAAGAAGCTTTCAAAGACTTCACCTTCGCTTCTGCAACAAATTTATTTTTTTCCTTTTTAACACGTTTATTTTATGTTGATATCCACCAATATGTTATTACTTGTAAAATAACACATTCAATAATTCGAATGGTCCCGATGGTAGCCCTTCTGCTGTTCATAACTTCTGCTTCTGAGTTTACACCCTGCTTCAGTACACTGTTTTATCTCTGCTTATCAACTTCAAACCTCAATTCAACTTCAACTTCCATTTTAATTGCATAATTCACGCACACACGCTCTAACACAAACACACACACACACACAAACACTCCTCATCAGAATTTTAAAAT
>SEYY01020242.1:32500-37500 GCA_009176605.1 Armadillidium nasatum
TTATATTTAAAAGAATTTCCAAATTAAGTCTTTCTCCTTTCAGTTGTGAAAGGCAAATACATAAATTTAATTTATCAGATAAAGAGACCAAGAAATATTTGTCAAGGAACAATGAATTATTCAAAAATAAAAGTACATTTTTGACTTACTGAACGTTGTTTTTCTGCAGCTGTGATTTTTTTTTTGATTTGTATCCTTCATTGCTGCCTTCAAAACCATTCTGAAAGAAAAATTTGCATTTTTTCAAATTTATTTTTCGAAAAGAGGAAATGCGATTAAATTTTGAATTTAACATCGTATCATCCTTAAAATTTCATTAAACTTTTAAGATTGCTATCACTAACAGTTTAACAATGCACATATATAAGCATAATATATATATATATATATATATATATATATATATATATATATATATATATATATATATATATATATATATATATATATACTATATATATATATATATATATATATATATATATATATATATATATAGTATATATATATATATATATATATATATATATATATATATATATATATATATATATATATATATATATATATATATATATATATATATATATATATATATATAATATAATATATTATATATATATATATATATAATATATATATATATATATATATATATATATATATATATATATATATATATATATATATATATATATATATGTATATATATATATATATATATATATATATATATATATATATATATATATATATATATATATATATATATATATATATATATATATATATATATATATATATATATATTTTTAAAAAATATAACTAACAGCTGTCTGTTTAATCAAAAGGCTTTACAAACAGTTCACTCCATTGTTATTTTTAAACAATAAGAGACAACTACAAGTTCGCTTTCCTGAAAAAAAAAAAAAAAAAATTCCTGCCGGTTCGGAAGAACAGGTTCCAGCTCACCACAAAATATAAATGTTTGTGTTTGTGCATATGTGTGTGTGTATGCATATGAAAATGTTTACAGTCTAACACTTGCTTGTTGTAATATTGAAAGAAAACCAATTCTTGTCACACATTTTGATATTTATCTCGTATTGGAAACTGAAATATAGATTGTACTTTTCCCTCTCCTTTCTTTCATTTCCTTGTCACCATCTTTCATCTATAATTCCTGTATCCTTTTCTTATATATATATATATATATATATATATATATATATATATATATATATATATATATATATATATATATATATATATATATATATATATATATACACTTTTTTCCGTTTGGTGGTGCCCTACACAATTCCCTCACACGAACACATTCTATCTCACATCCCAAATCACCACCCCAATCCATCTCACTCTGTCCTCGGCAATCTCCTATCCTCTTCTACACTCAGACCTCTCACTCCCCTAAATATACCTCATCCCATCTTCACTTTGGTTTCCCTTCCCTTACACCACTCCACCTCGGATCTCACCACTCTACTTACCATCCTATCCTGATTCATTCTGCATATATATACCCAAACCATCTTAATGCATTCTCCTACTCTCTACCCACTATTTCTCTCCTCCATCCACACATCTCCCTTATTCTTTCGTTTCTGATTCTATCTACCCTCCTCCTTCAGTCCTTCAATTTTAAACATCCAATATTTTCCTAGTCTGTGCATTCATCATCTAAGTTTCACACCCATACATTACATTACATTACATTCTTAAATTTATTTCCTTCTATATTCTCTGTCTCTTCCATAACTCACTCAATCTCCCCATCACTTTCATTCCCTCCATCACTCTATTCTTTATTTCCTTTTCCATTATCCATTTTTCCTCCACCAGCATTCCCTGATATTTGAATCTTCTACCTCCTACCTCGACCCCCTTATTCCTGCTTTCTTGCTCTTTCTTCCCTCCCCCAATCTTCAACACTTTACTTTTTTGTTGGGTTTACTTACAATCCTTTAGACGTACATTCTTTCACAAACTCCCTGACCAACATTCTCAGCTTTTCCCCAGACTCAGCAACCAACACCACATCATTCACAACCCCCCAAGGAATTTACGTCCCATTCTTCACTAAACATTTCTCAATAAAACAAACTTTCCTTTAATCACCACTTCTCTAACAACACCATCCACCATTAAATTAAACAACCACGCCGACAAAACACACGCCTGTCTCAGCACAACTCGTACTCTAAACCATTCAGTCAGCTCCCTCTTCACCCTTACCTTCACCCCCACCCTCATCCTCGGTCTACTGTTTTCTTTATATATATATATATATATATATATATATATATATATATATATATATATATATATATATATATATATATATATATATATATATATATATATATATATATATATATATATATATATATATATATATATATATATATATATATATATATATATATATATATATATATATATATATATATATATATATATATATATATATATATATATATATATATATATATATATATATATATATATATATATATATATATAATATATAATATATAATATAATAAGTTAAGAAGTTGTCCGAGCTTTCAATATGAATTTTCGCTATTGGTATATCGATATTTCTATAGATGTTTCAAAATTGCTAGGGATTAAAAAGAATTAATAATCGGCGTTAGTAAAGAATTTCCAATTATAGAATCAAGTTTCATAGTTAAGTTTTCAAACGCAGATATGAATGTTAAGGAAACAAGTGCAATTTGCAGTACAGACGAATTATTATTTGGAAAAAGGAATTATAATAAGCGCAGATTTGTAAAGGGACAATTGAGAAAAATTATACATATATATATATATATATATATATATATATATATATATATATATATATATATATATATATATATATATATATATATATATATATATATATATATATATATATATAATGCCCAAATTTTAGTGGGTGTTCGTTTATGTGTGTGTTTAGGACAGAGAAGGATAAAATTGTTTAGAAAGTCGTATCGCATGAGTTTTTCTCAAAGAAGGTGGAACAAGCAACTGGGTTGACTTGAAAAAATTACGAAGGCACCTTTTAGAAGCTTGTTTAGAAATATAAGTAATGTGATCTTTGGAAGAAAGATTATGCGAAAAAGATACCGCGTAAATTAAGGACAGATGAAAGTTTGAATTGTGTGTTTTAGAAGAAAATGTCAGAGTTGTGTGAAAATTTGTGTCGAGTAGAGAGATGGATGAATTGAGTTTTAGATGCATAGATGCACTGAAAACGACCATGTTTTCTCTGCCCCAATTTGAAATATGAGAAAGATCAGAGGTTATTTGTTACAAGGCCACCGTTCTTGCGACAATTATCTGCAACAATTCAAAATAAAAGGAGTAATGAAGAATGGAGTTGAAAGGTGATGAAGCAATAGTGAGAAGGTCATTAATGGAAAATAAAGAAAGAATTGGAAATAGTACATCTCGATGAGGAAAACCACTATTAATTAACAGATCTAAAGGAAGAACGGTTGCCGCCTACAACAGCTGCTATAGAACGACAAGAAAGGAAATCAGAGAGAAAATCATAGAGAGAAAGACAGATTCAGAAAGAGGAAAGATTGGAAATCAAAACTTTGTGCAAGACTCTATCGAAGACTTTCGATTTGTCTAGCGCGACAACGAAAGATTTACCAAAGTTCAGAAGAGCAGAGGACCAAGAGTCAGAAAGAAGGGAAAGAAGGTCATCAGTAGAGTGCTCTTTACGAAAACCATACTGGCGATCAGAGACAAGAATAGAATAACTGAGATGTTTTCCAAATCTTCCTTTTAAGGATAGATTTTTTCGAAAGTGCCAGAAAGGACGTGATTAGGAGGAACAGGAAATTTTATTACATTTTCGTCTGAGAAATGAGATTTTAGTATTACGAAGAAATTTTTTACCCGATCCCGGGATGAAATGTATATTGAATGAGTTCTGGAGTTTGAAGACGACGGTAATTCCTAAAGTCAGCAACCCTGCGGCAAAGAGAGTTAAACCAAGGTTTGCTAGGTTTAGTTGAAGGGAAAGAATATGGAATGTACGCCCCCATGCAGGAGAGATTCACCATGGTTATGCGTTTTGCATACTCTGAGGGACCTCTCTCACGGAATTTACTGCAAATCAGACCAGTTAGCATCACCAAATTGCCACAAACGTCTTCTCTCCGTAAGCGGGGGCTGTTCTTGCGGAAGACTTGAAGAGACAGGACAAGATACGGAGATAAGAAGGTGATCGGATGAACCCAGAGGAGCAAAGAGCTTAACAGTGTAGGGAGAAGGATAAGAAGTTAGTAAAAGATCAAGTATGTTGGGTTCATCACCAAGACGATCAGGGATACGGGAAGGGAGATGCAAAAACTGCTCAAGGTTGCTCTGGATAGAAAATTGGAAGGCGAGTTCACCAGCTGGATCATGAGAACTAGATGAAAGCCATTGGCGGTGGTGAACATTGAAATCACATAAAATGAGGATTTCGGAGAAAGGAGAAGAACAAAAAATGTGTACTATATTTGTTAAAATAGTCGAAGAATTTTTTTTATAGTCAGTAGAATTTGGTGAAAAATAGACAGAATAAATAAATTTAGCTTGTAGAAATTGAGAGTTGAGGTTATAGAGAGTTTAGATGAACTCAAAATTAGAGACAGAAGAACAAACAACATCGCTGCGCACATAAGCGCAACATCCGCCTTTGGCTGAAAATTGAGGATAAGGACAGTAGGAGAAAAGAGAGTAGGGTTTGTTGTTCGCGCACTCAAGCACCTGAGTTTCAGCTAAAAACAAAAGCGTAAGTGTCAGTATAAGTACTACTATATGTGACGAGGGTACACTAGGTATATATATATATATATATATATATATATATATATATATATATATATATATATATATATATATATATATATATATATATATATATATATATATATATATATATATATATATATATATATATATATATA
>SEYY01020242.1:45000-47850 GCA_009176605.1 Armadillidium nasatum
TTATAAAGTTGAAATTTAAAATGACAAGAATAATAATATAAAAATTAATATTTGATAAGAACATTAGTAGTAATATTTTCTTCCAACATCTAATTTGTAACTTAATAAGGGATCGGATAGAACTCCTAATACTAAAATAATAAAAATAATTATATTATTATAAATTAAATTAATTTACTTTTAATATTGCATTTATATTAAAAATATTAAAAATAAATTAATTTAGAATAATAAAATTTTTACTTTCATTTTAAAGTAAAGTAGATTCTTGTCATTGATCAATATAGTATAGATATATCATCTGCGAACGAGACAGAGGAGGAATTTTGTGAGTTCATTAAGTTGTTTGTGTATATCGAAAATAGAAGTGGTGGAAGTATGGACTCCTGTGGAACACCAGTTTTTATTTGTTGTGTGTTAGAAAGAATATCACCCACTTTACGTATTGTTGTCTACCTTTGAGGTAAGTTTCAAACCACTGCAAGTTTAGGCAATCGAAACCCAGTTTATTTTGTTTGCTTAATAAGATATCGTGGTCAATTGTGTCAAACGCTTTGGTGAAATCTAGTTACAGAAGGGCGGAGGAGTCTTTATTTTCTAGATTTTTGTAAAGTTTTTCGGTCAGACAGATAAGAGCTTCTGAAGTTGAACGTCCTTTTCTGAAACCGAACTGGGAATCGCTAAGTAATGAGTTTGAGGTGAAATATTCAGTCAACAGCTCAAATATTATTTTTTCGAATATTTTGCTAATCGTGTGTGTAAGATATTAGTCTATATTATTTAAGGAGGGAGGAATCGTCTTTCTTAAATATAGGAGTCACGCGGGAAGTTTTAAAGGTAGAGGAGAAAACACCTAAAAGAATTGAAGCATTGAATAAGTGAGCTAGTGGGTTGGAAATTATGTCAGCCAAGAGCATGTATTTGTGGTTTGGGACGCTCAAGATATCACATTTTTTATTTTTTAGGCCAGATATTATATTTTGGACATCTAATGGAGTAATGTTTTCGAATGTAAAATATGAGTTGCCCTTAGGTAAAAATGTTTCAAAGTTTGTTTGGTCTGCTGATCTATTTATTAAGATTTCGGTTTCAATATTGATAAAATAATTGTTGAGTGAATCTACGATTTTCTTTTGGTCTGTTGAGACTTTACCATTTATTGATAATTGGTTTATTTTGTGTGTTTTCTCTTTGTTTTTATTGATTAGATTGTTTATGAGGCTCCAAGTTGCTTTTGAATTATTGTTTATCTCGCAGAATTTATCAGTGTAATATTTTCTTTTCGCCTTTTAACATAGTATTTTTAATTGATTGCTATAATTGTTATATAATTGAAGGGGATGATTTCTCGTTTGTAATTAAGGTAGAGTTTGTGTTTTTGGTTTATTGAATTTAATAATACTAGTGTTGACTATGAATTATGGACTCCTTTACAGCCTAACTGCTTGGTTTTAATTTTGAAGGTCTCATCATAACACCTATATATTTGATTGATAAAAGTACTGAATCTTGTGTTCATTTGTTCATTGTACATAGAAGAAAAGTCAATTTCTTTTACTTTATTTATGAATATTCTATTACTAGTTTCTTTATCTTCTCTGTATTTGAGAATTGTTAGTATAATGGTTTTATTTAAGTTCCATTGTATAAGGCAAGGAAAGTGACCAGTAAGGTGAGTCTGAATGATAAAAAAATTTCATTTTGCAATTTAAGTTTTCCCAAATGTGATCTAATAATAATAATAATAATAATAATAATAATAATAATAATAATAATAATAATAATAATAATAATAATAATAATAATAATAATGAAAATGAAATATTAGCAATAAATGATGAAATTATAATAATAATAAAAATAGTAATAAAATCGTTTGTAACGCGGTTTGAAACAAATTTGAAATAATAACTAAAATTGATAACTATCTCGATAAAAAGAGAAGAGAGAGAGAGAGAGAGAGAGAGAGAGAGAGAGAGAGAGAGAGAGAGAGACGAGAGAGAGAGAGAGAGAGAGAAGAAAACAACTATATTATTTTGTATTTATTTTGTTAATAAATAATAATAATAATAATAATAATAATAATAATAATAATAATAATAATAATAATAATAATAATAATAATAATATATATTATAAAATAATAATATATGGAAAAAAATAAACATCGAAAAATAATAATAGATAATAATCCTAATATTCCCATAAATAAAATGATAAAATTATTTAGTAAAACTCGTATTAGTTTTAATTTAAAGAAAAACGATTCAAAATTGGGGAAGTGATGGAGGAGGAAGAATTAGGACTCTTACTAACCTTAAAATTTACGCCCTAGACATGGTGGTATTAATGGGACAATTTCGTATTAGAGCCAAAACACGTGCATATTCTTACTCTAGTAAATCAATAAAAAATTATAAGTTCCCTGAAATTTAATATGGAAAACAACAGTAAATAATAATAAAAATAATAATAATAATAATAATAATAATAATAATAATAATAATAATAATAATAATAATATGATAATGATGATGTTGCAAAAATATAACTGGAATACAAACTAAATTTTAAACGTGTAATCTATTTAAAAAAGGAGAACCAAAAAGTTTTAGAATAACCTTTGCAGCTTATTCTAAGTAAAGCGGAGCTTAAGTCAGATAGCGTGGGTTATGTGGAGGATGGAACAAAATATATTTCTCAAAGGAGAAGATATTGAGATAATGACGTCATGTACAGAGAAGGTTTGGAAGTTCTTAAAGAAGAAATGTTCTCAAATATTAAATGAAAATAAATTAAATTATAGGAATCAATTTTGACTATAAATAAATTATAGTTGATTTAAAATGT